>OZ010711.1:2637485-2729204 GCA_963932345.1 Ophion ventricosus | reverse complement strand
ATGCAATTCAGGAATTCAGCTGCAGTTATAAAAATATTTTGCAATTATTTCACATCGGCGAAACGTTTATTTATAATCATTTCGTTGTTAAATATTTCTTCGCAATATTTTAATACCAAACTTAATATATCGTTCGATCGTTTTAAATCACAAATTATCCTTCATTGTGCTTCAAAAATCAAATTTTCATTCGTAAATAGACGAAAAAATAATTACAGGAATAGAGGAACTGATACAAAAAAAAAAAAAATCGATGCTAAGCAAACGAGACGTTTCATCTTCATCGTACATCGCGCCGCGCCATGCCACAAATATCCCAACCAACGTTTGTCGTGGTTTCTCTATATATCTGTACATACATGCTACGTAAAATATATTTTTCTGCACCCCGTATCCCTCGAAAATAACACCAAAACCTGCACGTCTATATGAATTTTCTTTTACACGCGTTTACTATACAATCGCTGATTAACGAAAAACAAAGCCAAAGTCAAAGACCACGTTAATTTTAAAGAGCGCTCGCACGAATAAAAAAAAACGTTTTTCTTTGTTCTATTTAAAAATTTGCCTGATAGCTGAAAAAAAATTGATTCACGATAACCGTCGCTGTCGCAAATTGCTCGTTGCTCACACCATTTTTTTTTTTTTTAATGAATATCTCGCGGCAACGAAACGACCATGAATTATAATCGTGATTCTCCGTTCTCGCTGCATCCAGGGAAAATTTTTCATGTGCAACGACGAGTCCAAAGTTACGGAGACTGATTGCCAGTAAGTTTGTTTTTTCTTCTTTTTTTATTTCTTTTTTATTACTGTTTGCAAACAATTCTTTGATGGGGCATGACAAATCGATCTAATCCACAAATTTTTTGTCGTCGCGACTGTCAAAGGGGTACATATTTGGTCTTCGAGGATGGAGACATCAATAGGCCGGTTACGAGGGATCGCTTGTGGAAGAAAAATCGTTTTCATTTCGACGACGTAGCCAAAGCTATGCTGACACTTTTCACAGTATCGACATTCGAGGGTTGGCCAAGGTAAGAATTATTTGTGAATATGAAAAATGATATATCGACAAATGTCGATATATCGAAATTTGCCATAGGGCAAATTTCAGATTGAAATTCGGTTTCCAATTTTCGAAAGTTTATCCTATTCTTCAGAACAATTAATAAAATGCATATTTTAGGATTTTTCAAAGCAAGCCCTAATTAGGGGTGCAACGGGGTGTCGAAGTGGTCGAACCAAACACCAAATAGCTTAAGGCGGTCCTCTAGTTTCTCGGCTGTTTTTTTACGGCTTTTTCAATAATTTTTTACGAGCAAAGCATCGAAATAATCAATCTCATTGTTTTTGCATAATCTTTATTAACATTTAAATGAGCTTTACAAATTTTTTGAAGTCAAAATATATAATAGAATAAAAGTTATAGTGGCCGACAGGAAGACATCAAGTAAAAGAGGTGCTTGACGGTGACCAAGATTGCGGCTGTTCTGCTTATCTAAAATCAAAAAACCAAACGGCATTTTAATCTTCATATTTAAGACTAGCGATTGAACTAGAGTGAATTCTAAATTACGAAAATTGACTTTTTTTATACACTTTTGAAAATTACATTCTATTTTTTACTCATTTTTTCGCTCGTACAAAAAAAAACTATCGAAGCAATCATGATAATCCTAGTTCAATCGCTGGCTTATAACATATTAAAGATGCTGTATAAATTTGAACAAGATCGGTGCTGTAGTTTCTGAAATATCGTGGTCACCGTTTCGAAAAATGGTGTTTCGAGAAAAACGCGTTTGAAAGTTCGCGCATGTGATTTATACTAAAAATTTCATCTCACCGTCAATCTGTTATGCCTGGACCATACAATAGGCCTTCCTCTTCTTCTTGGAAGTCACGCAGAGCTGCTCCGTCTTCCCTTTTCGCGATTCGGGCCTGTTTTACAACATCACTCGTGCGCCTTTCTGAACGGTTGATCCGAGAGCTATCACGCTGTTGAACATATCCTTTAGCTTGTGGGCCGATTTTCACTCCCATGGTTTCCAAGGTCTTCAGGATAGATTTGAATCCTTCGTTGAAGATTATGACAGCGAGAAACGTGGCGATTTCAACCACTTTTGGCCCAGAATGGAGGTGCTTCGGAGCAAAAGTCCAGATTAACGAATTGAGCGACTCGTTATTATTTTGAGTTTCCGCTCCCAGGCATCTGCTTAACAATTCTTCTTTGGATAAATTCTCATAAATTGGCTTTATAACTTTTTCAACTGCTTCAGAAAGAGGCGGCGCGGCCCGGCGCGCGCTCCGTATACCTGCTCCGTTCCAGGGCCGTAACTTGTGAACCACTTCGAATATCGAAAAATCCTTTGGCACACATTTTCTACACATGTTGTAGATGTGATTTATGAAGAAAAAAAAAAACAAAAATCGATTTTTTCGACCCGAGAAACTAGAGGACCGCCTTAAAGCCAAATTCCACGCGAGCTAAGTCGCGGGACGGAAGCTACTATTCCGATAAAGACGAAATATTAATGCTGTCCCGTTATCATTTATCTTCAAAATTAACGAATAAATCAATTGGTCCAGCCATTCAATGAAATATTTTCATCGCCGACCATTTAATTTAAGGCGGGATTCTGAATTAGCCGGTTCGAAAAATCGATATTTTGAGGAATTTTTTTCGGGTAAAAAAAAAAAGCAAGTTTAGCGAAATTTTCAGATTATTTTATTACATGTATGAACATAAGAAAACAATTTTTTTTAAAGAAAAATATCAACAGGCAACCGATTTTTATGCACATTCGTGCCACTGCTGTTTCCATGCGGCGTGACAAATGGAGCTCGTAATTTTCATCTGAAACAAAAAAACCAAAAACCATTTTAATTGTGACATATATTTCTTCTATATGAACTAAAAAAAAACGAAAAAAATTTTGAAATTTGAATGTTTTTTCGGGTTTGAAGTAGAAAATGTGCTTTTTGTGAAAAAAAAAATTATTTCAACTTGCTAAAAAAATTGTTAAGAATTTTTTTTCGACAATGTTTTTAGTTCAAATAGAAAAGAAAACGATACTGAAGCGAACAAGCTTTGGTTTGTTTCGATTGGACTTCTAGTTTTTTTGTAATCAGATACGCCAAATTAGAAAAATCGTAAAAACGAAAACTCGAGAAAACGGGCGCCCTAACTGCCCGAGCGCCCGTATACCTGCTCGACACTTCACTACGTTCAGTGCTGTATCTTTGGAAATATTTCGAATTGGGCTATAAAAATTTGTCTAGACATTCTTAGATACATCAGGAATAGATTTAAACAATAAAAAAAAATCGATTTTTTGGACCTTCTAATTCAGGATCCGGCCTTAATCTCTGTACTACAAATCCCAACGATCAAATATCGTATTATAAAATCACGATTTATCGGTAATATTTTCCTTGATTTTTATATCCACAGCTTATTGTACGTCTCGATTGACTCGAATCGCGAAAACTACGGTCCGATTCACAATTTTCGACCGATCGTCGCCGCTTACTACATCATATACATAATCATCATTGCATTCTTCATGGTGAACATATTCGTCGGTTTCGTCATCGTGACCTTTCAAAACGAGGGCGAACAGGAGTACAAAAATTGTGAACTCGACAAGAATCAAGTACGTAAAGTTTTATACACGCACACATATCGAGAGGCGCGTGACGCCACGTACAATTTACTTGTGTCAGTATTTTTTTTTGTATGCATCAACAACCGTGCAGCGCGCTTTCATATACATTGTAATTTTCATGTGTCCATATTTAAGTTTTTGAACGATCTGTCTTTACAATACACAGTATAGTCTGTGTAGGCTTTATCGATCATTCCAAAACTTAAGGGGGAATATGCCTTTGTGAGGGCAAAATCAAGAGTCATTTTTGACAATTTATTTAAGAAAAACAAAACAATATTTTTAAATTCGGTTTTTTATACATGTTAGTACAAGCCTTAAAGTAAAAGATTTTTTTTTTTATTATTTTGAAACAAAATGGCGGCGCAGTAGTCGATGAAAGAAAACTCCTTTTTTTTAATAGTCCTCTACGGGCGTATTCGCACAGGTCATAATTTTCAAGCTAGAACAAAAAACGAAAAATATTTTGAAAGTAGATATAAAAAACTAGTTCAGTAGTTCTATAAAAAACTAGATTTTCTCCGAATTCAGTAACCTTATTTGATCGAAAATCAGTCCATTCGGGAAATGTTCCATTCGGGAAATTGTCCATTCGGGAAATTGTCCATTCGGGAAATTGTCCATTCGGGAAATTGTCTATTCGGGAAATTGTCCATTCGGGAAATTGTCTATTCGGGAAATTGTCCATTCGGCAAATTGTTCATTTGGGAAATTGTCCATTCGGGAAATTGTCCATTCGGGAAATTGTCCATTCGGGAAATTGTCCATTCGAGAAATTGTTCATTCGGGAAATTGTCCATTCGGGAAATCGTCTATTCGGGAAATTGTCTATTCGGGAAATTGTCTATTCGGGAAATTGTTCATTCGGGAAATTGTCCATTCGGGAAATTGTCCATTCGAAAAATTGTTCATTCGGGAAATTGTCCATTCGGGAAATTATCCATTCGGGAAATTGTCCATTCGGGAAATTGTCCATTCGGGAAATTGTCCATTCGGGAAATTGTCCATTCGGGAAATTATCCATTCGGGAAATTGTCCATTCGGGAAATTGTCCATTCGGGAAATTGTTCATCCAGGAAATTGTCCATTCGAGAAATTGTCCATTCGGGAAATTGTTCATCCAGGAAATTGTCCATTCGAGAAATTGTCCATTCGGGAAATTGTTCATTCGGGAAATTGTCCATTCGGGAAATTGTCTATTCGGGAAATTGTCCATTCGGGAAATTGTCTATTCGGGAAATTGTCCATTCGGGAAATTGTCCATTCGGGAAATTGTCCATTCGAGAAATTGTTCATTTGGGAAATTGTCCATTCGGGAAATTGTCTATTCGGGAAATTGTTCATTTGGGAAATTGTCCATTTGGGAAATTGTCCATTCGGGAAATTGTCCATTCGGGAAATTGTCCATTCGAGAAATTGTTCATTTGGGAAATTGTCCATTCGGGAAATTGTCTATTCGGGAAATTGTTCATTTGGGAAATTGTCCATTTGGGAAATTGTCCATTCGGGAAATTGTCCATTCGGGAAATTGTCCATTCGGCAAATTGTCTATTCGGGAAATTGTCCATTCGGGAAATTGTCCATTCGAGAAATTGTTCATTTGGGAAATTGTCCATTCGGGAAATTATCCATTCGGGAAATTGTCCATTCGGGAAATTGTCCATTCGGGAAATTGTCCATTCGGGAAATTATCCATTCGGGAAATTGTCCATTCGGGAAATTGTCTATTCGGGAAATTATCCATTCGGGAAATTGTCCATTCGGGAAATTGTCCATTCGGCAAATTGTCCATTCGGCAAATTGTCCATTCGGCAAATTGTCCATTCGGCAAATAGTCCATTCGAGAAATTGTCTATTCGGGAAATCGTCAATTCGGGGAGAAATTGTTCATTTTGGTAATTGTTTTCGGGAAATTGTCATATGGACAATTGGCTTGAGAAACTTTCCACAAAGCCAAAAATGTTGTTCTCCAATCACAACAGTGTCGAGTCAGTCGAAGAAGCTTTTTTTTTTTTTCATTGCTCACATCGATTGATCTGTTCTTTGTTCCCCACGTTTATGTTTTTTTGTTGTTGTTGTCACAGCGCAACTGCATAGAATTTGCCCTCAAGGCGAAACCAGTAAGACGTTACATACCGAAGCATCGCATACAGTACAAAGTCTGGTGGTTCGTTACATCACAGCCGTTCGAGTACACGATATTCACCCTCATTATCATAAATACCATAACTCTCGCAATGAAATTCTACAATCAACCGGATCCCTACACCCACGCCCTCGACGTACTGAATATGATATTCACAGCAGTATTCGCCCTGGAATTCGTCTTCAAACTCGCAGCTTTTCGCTTCAAGGTCAGCCTGCCACATTCGCAATGAATTGCGAATTATTTTTTTTTTTTTCCTTCCTTATAAATAATTCGTGATATTTAATTGTATTTTGTGATGTAAAATATTATTGTGCTTCGCAGAATTACTTCGGCGACGCCTGGAACGTTTTTGACTTCATCATAGTACTGGGTAGCTTCATAGATATCGTCTATTCCGAAGTGAACGTAAGTTGTCGATTTTTCCATTGCGAGCCATCATCATCCATAAAACACTGCCTATAATTGTGTACGTAAGACAAATAATTTCATCACGAAATATATATTTGTGGAATACACACGTTTCGTGAAAAACAGGAAATGTGTTTCGCGGGAAAGTCAGTACGTCGTGCTGTCATGGAATTTCAGGGACTCGGCCACACGTTCCTACCTTTCGTTTCAATATAATTTATTTATCTTATTTTATTTTATTTTTTTTTATTATTTTTTAATTTTTTTCTTCTCTCATTCGTCTTACGTTTTGCGTTTGATCCTTTACGAGGATATACCCATTTTGTTGTTGCAATTTCATTTCTAGGCACGGCTGCATGCCAAGGCGGGAGGTTCACTCCCAACGAACGTCCAAAAAGTATGTACGCGTGTATGAAATCGTACTCTCGCTCGAGAGTGTGCGTGTGTGTCCAACAAAAGCTGAGCCCCCCTCGACCCCCGTCCTCCTAGACTCAATTTAGATAGTGATTGATGGATTTTCGTAGATATTGTTTTGTTGTTCATGCACGTATGTTACGTAGTACGGAGATGAGAAAAAAATCAAAGAAATGGTTCTCGAATCACTCGGCGGCATGAAGGATTGCAATTTTAGGGGGGGGGGCCGTTAATTCGATCGTTCCGTTTTTTTTTTTTTTTTTTTTTTTTTTTTTTCGATGACTATAACCATCATCCGTATAAATTATTCGCAGAAAAATTGATCTGAAGAAAATGGAATGATTCGGCAAAAAAAATCAATGGATGGAACACGGCGAAATTTTTTTTTTTTTTTTTTTAGACGGATTAATTATTATATGTTTATTTTCATGGTGCATCGATAGAGTGTTATTGCGAAGAAAATGAACTTCGTTAAGGGGCCAGTCCACTTTGGAGCTACGAAAAAAAAGCTATTTTCGCGATTTTTTTTTTTTTTGAGGATTTTATAAAAGATATGAATATAAAAGTTGTTGGGCTTGATAAATAAAGTCTTGAGATATATATAAAAAAAAAGGTTTAATTCATTTTTATTCATTTTTAAGTACGAAAACTATAGTTCAACGTAACGCCGCAAAAATAGGTGGGCTAGATACACGGAGAGAATTAAATGTTAAAAATTACCGTGCAGTAACGGTAACCAGATGACGACCCTGAAACTTCGCTTATTATTACTGAGTAAAACACAGATTTTCACGAAAATAAAATAAAATTTCTTCTTCAGATAGAAACATTTTACCAGATTTTCTAGTAAATTTTCATGTGTAACAAAATACGGAAAAATTAAATTTAAAAAATATATAATATCAGAGAAATTTTACTGTGCATTTTATTATTTTATGCGTTTCAAAAATGTCTATAAAAAAATATCGTCTTTATAACAGTTATTTTAAGATTTATTATGAAATTTAATGAGTTTTATAGGAAAATGTATTGTGCTCTCGGCAAAAATTATCGCGCGCCCTACCTTTCTTGTATAGTAAAATTTTAGCTACGTATTTGAAATTTTCTGTAACGTGAGTTAAAAGAAAACTTGTCGCATACGAATTATTATGCTTTTCTCACTTGTCACCACATTGAAATATATCACGGTAATTTTTACCGTGAAATTCACGACAAAAATTACTTTTTAATTCTCTCCGTCCCGAGCAGAAATTTGTTCAGGGTGAAATCCGGACCGGATCAGGCTGCCACAATAGCAAATCCGGGCCGGATCAGGCAAATTTAGTCCGGCCCTGATTAGGGATGTAACGCTTTTGCAAATTCAGGTCCGGATCAGGCACCTTATCAGGCTCTGATCAGGCGCTTTATCAGCGCCGGATCAGGCACCTTACCAGGCTCGGATTAGGCACTATATCTGGCTCGGATCAAGCAACTTATCTGACCCGGATCAGGTGCCTCATCCAGCCTGAGACATGCGTGTCATCTGGCTCAATCATTTGATTAATTTTTTGTTTAAAAATAGATCAACATTTATTAAATGATTATCGCAGATACACGTTATCAAGTTTACTAACGTTATTAAAAATATGAAACATATGAAAACATTTTTTTAAAGTTTAAGTTTTTATTTTACTTGACTTGATCATTTAGTTTTTGTTCCGGTTTTGGCGATGACCGTCCCAATCTTTCCGGCCCAATCTGTCCGGCGCAAATCATGCGTGCCTGATCAGGGCGCCTTATTGATACCTGATAAGGCTTCTATACGGCGCAAATCAGGCGTGCCTGATCAGGGCGCCTTATTGATCCCTGCTCAGGCCCCTGTCTGGCGCAAATCAGACGTGCCTGATCAGGGCGCCTTATTGATCCCCGCTCAGGCCCCTGTCTGGCTCAAATCAGGCGTGCCTGATCAGGGCGCCTTATTGATCCCTGCTCAGGCCCCTGTCTGGCGCAAATCAGGCGTGCCTGATCAGGGCGCCTTATTGATCCCCGCTCAGGCCCCTGTCTGGCTCAAATCAGGCGTGCCTGATCAGGGCGCCTTATTGATCCCTGCTCAGGCCCCTGTCTGGCTCAAATCAGGCATACTTGATCAGGGCGCCTTATTGATCCCTGATCCGGCCCTGATGGATCCTCAGGCAGCCTGATTAGATTTCTGCTCGGGGTGTAGCTCCGTCACAACTCGGCAACGGCTTGTCTGAAACAAAAAAATCAAAGTCCATTAGATTCAGTATGACACCAGCTACAAAGTGACCCTCGGATATAAAGTTTTATCAAAAAATAAAAAAAGGCAGATGAAAAACAAAAAAAAATTTAAAAACGCGTTTTTTTCGCAGTTTTTCGCAAAAAAAGAGTAAAAATCAAAATTTTAAAACCATCGAGGGTCATCTTGTTGCGAATCATGTTTACAATATGTGGTTCAAATTTCAAGAGAATCGGTTTATTAGTTTTAGAGATACGATGGAGCTAGATTTTGAAAACGTTGTTTCGAGAAAAAACGCGTTTGAAGTTTATACAATGAAAAACTCTTACCTAAACTCAATCGGCAATTCCTGCACCGTACAAAATCCCTTCTGATTGCTCATCATCGTCGATTGTCTTCGAGTCTTGCTTGCTTTCGTTTGGTTCTGGTCTCTTTTGAGCACTCAGAACTGCGGCGGTTTGCAGAGCGAACACGCTCGTCATCGCGATTGTCGGCGAATCCGATGGCGATCGGGCCGAGTTTCACGCCCATTATTTCCATTATTTTAAGCACTGGGCGAAATCCTTCATTAAAGACACACGCGGAAACTTTGCAGGCAATGTCTACGATTTTTTTGCCGTTGAACATGTGTTTAGGTGCCACATTCCATACGCAGTTGTTAAAACTTTCATTATTGTTTTGCGTATGGCCACCTAAACACCTTTCGAGCAGTTTTCTTTTGGTGAGATCCTCGTAAATAGGTTTTAAAACTTCCTGTACTTCCTCAGAAAGAGCAGGTGGATGTTTGTAATGTTGCTGAACTGCCTTAGCTTTGAGGTCGGCCGAGCGCGCTATACGCTCAAATAGACGAAATGAGGTCCTGACGTTCAGGTAAAGCAAAAAAATACTTAGAGAGCTCGGATTTTCATAAAATTTTGACACAATATTCCTGAACGTATGTACTTTCGAAAACAAGTAAACAAAAATCGATTTTTTTATATTTTCAAAGTGGACTGGCCCCTTAATGAAGAGTAGAAGATAAAAGTATTTCTCACGACGATTCAAAAATCGTTTCTTTTGTTTTTTTACCATCTATAACGTGCTATTCCTCGTGGTGCAACTCCATGTGTCCCAATGTAGAGAACTGTAACGTAGCAACGTGTGTGTGTGTGTGTGTGTGCGTGTGGTTGCGTGTTGTACCCGACCCCAATAATTGAAAGAAAAAAAAAATGACACCAGATTAATTAAGACACTGATATCGTCAGTAGTTGCAAAACTGGGTGCAACAGTATTTTGCCACGTTTTACTATTTTTTAAATCCAAATTTACTGTTTTTTTTTATCCTCACCCCCCCAAAAAAAAAAAAAAAAAACACAAGAATACCTTTACGTGCGTATTCAGCTGCCGAAGGATTCGACACACCCGCAAATTGCGAAATTGGAATTTAAAATCCCGGAGGAAGAACAAAATTCACAAGCAACACCAGCGAGTGGAAGAGAGCGCGAAAAAAAAAGAAAAAAAATGACACAGAAGATAAAAAATATTGCTGGATTTGTGCGCGAAAGATGCTGCATCAGTGAAAATGGAACGTAAGACATACGCCAAATGAGAATGTGCGCTCGCTCCGTAAGCTACCTCGTGCGAAAGCTTCTCTAACAATCCCACATTTTGTCTTCTTTGTACACAATTTTTTTGTTACTTGTTTCTCATTATTGATGTATTTTTGGCCGCGTGGTGGATCTAATTGCTCAGGATCAGACAGAAGGTTGACCCGAATCTGATCTTTGGAAGATAAAAATGTTGCATTTTGGTGGAAGGAGAGTGTGAAAAAACGAAGGGGGGCAAAAGATTGACGAGACTTGGAAGAAACAAAAAAAAAGTAACGTAACAATTTTTTCAGCCTGGTTCGAACATCATTTCCATCAACTTCTTCAGGCTGTTCCGGGTCATGCGTCTCGTCAAATTGCTCAGCAGAGGCGAGGGCATTCGCACGTTACTGTGGACCTTCATAAAATCGTTTCAGGCTCTACCATACGTCGCCCTTCTCATAGTCATGCTCTTCTTCATTTACGCTGTCATAGGAATGCAGGTACGTTAATTACAGCATGAGAAATAAGTTGTTCGAATCGAAGATAAATTTCGTTTGAATCTGAGTTTATTAAAATTGTTGTTTGATATTCAACGAAGTGAAACATTTACACCAATCAAATGTTTCAATCGATTACAACTGACGCTAATGAAGAACAATTAAACGCCTTTTCAACTCTGAGCAAATTTTATATAAGTCGAATAGACTTTTTTATTTGCTGCAATGCGAATTGTGTATTTAAGGAGGCTCCGTCACAAACGTCTTACCCTTAGAAGAAAATAATTTTCATGTATTGGGAGTACAAGTTAATTCGGTCCGTTTTTTTTTGTGGTAAAAAATCCATTTATTTCAAAATAAAAGCTATGAATAGATTAAGGCAGTAGTCTGCTTTAGGAGCCGAAAAAAAGCGTTTTTTCAACAATTTTTTTGAAAGGGAAGGAAATGATTGCGGTAAACGAAATTTTGAGACGATAGTATATTATATTCAAGCTTTAAAAAACAATTTTTATTATTACAAATTATTGAAATTTGCCAAAGTTGTAACGATTTTTCTGGGGCGCCTGGAGTGTGCACTCGTAAATCGGTGCCGGTGATGGAGGTCGTGCGATGCATCTGAAACAGTGGAACCAAATTTTTTTTTAGTTTTTATAAGTTCCTTTTCTATATGAACTAAAAAAATACCGAAGAAATGACGAAATTCCAAATTTTTTCGAAGTTTGAAAAAAAAATTCACTTTTTTGAAAAAAAAAATTCACTTTAAGTTGCAAAACAAGTAATTTAAATAGTACTTTTGTCCAACTTTTTTAGTTCAAATAGAAGATAATTCAATACTGAAGCTAGATCACTTTGGTTTTTTTCGATCGGACATATATTGTTTTTACTATCGCCGGCACCGTTTTCCAAAACTTGTGAAAATGAAAACTCGAGAAAACGGGCTGTAAAGTTCTGCCCGAGCATTCGCACCTGCTCGACGCTCGGCCACTAAAACTGATCTAGCTTCGAAAATATGTCGAATTGGCCTCTAAAATTTTGAACACATATTCTTGGATAGTTTTGGAATAGATTTAAGACAAAAACGAAAAATCGATTTTTTGAAGCCTGTAAAGCAGACTACTGCCTTAATCAAAGTATTGTTCATCGCTGGCTACTACTTTTTCCCACCTCTCAGGCAATTTTCCAATTCCATCTCTAGTATTGCATTTTTAGCTGAAAAAATACATGTTTTAGAAAAAAAAAACGTGTCTTTTTTTTTAGCTAAAATCGTCATCGAAGAACTATGGGGTTTCAGAGGAAATGTCGAGAGGGTAAAAAGTTGCATGGGTTCACACTGGAGTAGCTAGAATTTTTTCAGAATTTTTCTTGGACATTTTTTTTTACCATTTTTGGTTGGAACTTTGACGAGTGGAGAGGCTCCACTTGGGAATTATGGGGTCTTGGACAATCAGGAAAGGAAATTTGTTTACGTTTTTATTTTTAATTAACTACAATTTTTCTAGATGTTTTATTTTTATTTTTGAAGATTAAAGTAAAAAAATGAAAATGAAACAATTCTAAAACAATTGTTGTTAATTAAAAATGAATATATAAACAAATTTCCTTTCTCAGTATATTGTCCTAGACCCCATAATTCCCAACTGGAGCCTCTCCACTCATCAAAGTTCCAGCCAAAAATGGTAAAAAAAAAATGTAAAAAAAAAATCTGAAAACATTCTAGCCAACCCAGTGTGAACCCATGCAACTTTTTACCCTCTCGACATTTCCTCTGAAACCCTATAGTTCTTCGATGACGCCTTTTTTTTTCTGAAACATGTCTTTTATAGCTAAAAATACAATAATGGAGCGAAAAAAATCGTTCGAGACTGTCTAAAAAAAACAAAAATGTAGGTTTTGATATCCTTTTTAAGTTTATCATAGAAAAAACCGAGGAAAAAATTATCTACAAACTTTGCAGTTAATTTTCGACGGCCAAAAAATAGCCGAAAAATGGCCACGTTCAAAAGTGCACACCGGGCCGAAAAAAAATCGTAGAGAATTTTCTAAAAAAGCAAAATAAAGGTAAACTTATCCTCTTCAAAACGCCACTTGGGAAATTCAATTATCTTTATTTTTGAGTCCGCTGTGTAAATTTTAATGCAATAAGAAATGTCGTGTAGTGCGTACTTTTTTTTTTGTCCAGTACTGTATATTGGTTCCCTATTTTGATTTTGAAAAACTGACATCATGATTGGATTCAGCGATCCCAAAAATCCTCGAGTACAAGATTTCGTACAAATAGAATAACATTTTACATTTTTCGTCCGTCATATTAGATCTGACATGTTGAATTTTCAAAATCTTGCGTATCTTGCAAATCTCAAGTATCTACACCAAAGTATCAGAAGGATTGGCCTTCCGTTCACTGGTTGAAGCGTCAGCTGGTGGACGGCTAAGCGGTCACCGCTCAAAGTATTCGCTTTGCGCAACGCTGCTCAACTCAAAGTTAAGCCAAACCCCGACCGCACATCCACCAGTGTCGGTGAATTTTGAAAGTTATTTATTTTATTACGCTATAGAGCTATACCGAAGAGGCTCAGTTCTGGGGAAGAGGGAGAGGGGGGGGGGGGGGAGAGAGAGAGAGAGAGAGAGAGAGAGAGAGAGAGAGAGAGAGAGAGAGAGAGAGAGAGAGAGAGAGAGAGAAAGAGAGACAGACAGACAGACAGACAGACAGACAGACAGAAAGGAATTTGCCCATTATGTTAGATCCATTATATTTAGTTGATTGCGATAATTATTATGCTATAAATTATTTAGTCAAGCTATCTACCCTGTAGCTATTCCCTAATAGAGGCCCGGTCTGACTCTCTTATGGAAACCCCTACTAGGAAATCTAGAAATAATCTCTTGCACGGAAAGAATTAAATGTTAAAAATTACCGTGCAGTAACGGTAACCAGATGACAACCCTGAAACTTCGCTTATTATTACTGAGTTAAACACAGATTTTCACGAAAATAAAATAAAATTTCTTCTTCAGATAGAAACATTTTACCAGATTTTCTAGTAAATTTTCATGTGTAACAAAATACGCAAAACTTAAATTAAAAAAATATATAATATCAGCGAAATTTTTACTGTGCATTTTATTATTGTATGCCTTTCAAAAATGGCTATAAAAAAGTATCGTCTTTATAACAGTTATTTTAAGATTTATTATAAAATTTAACGAGTGTTTTAGGAAAATGTATTGTGCTCTCGGTAAAAATTATCGTGCGCGCTACCCTTCTTGTATAGTAAAATTTGACCTACGTATTTGAAATTTTCTGTAACGTGAGTTAACAAAAAACTTGTCGCATACGAATTATTATGCTTTTCTCACTTGTCACCACATTGAAATATATCACGGTAATTTTTACCGTGAAATTCACGACAAAAATTACTTTTTAATTCTCTCCGTGTGGACTCCCCGAATTGTATTAGGGATGCCCTGTCAATTTTCCGCACGGATTACGCACCCACGCAATCTGGCCCTTCGTGACGGAGCCTCCCCAAGGGATCATCGCAGTGCAACGGGTCGAAACATAGCTGATTTTCGCGATTTTTTTTTCGATGGTTAATACACGCTAATCACTCTGATTTTTTTATGTCAAATCGCAGTACTCCTGAAGAACAGAAAATAAATTTTTAAACGTTTATTTTTAATTTTTTTACATTTTTTTTTAACGTTTGAAAGTGTCTTCGAAAAAAAAAGGAGTCCTCACGGTGTACACGATTGTTGCCATTAATATTATCTGAAACAAAATTTGTAAAAAGATTATTGATCACTATGAAAGCCGCTATCTTGCTATAGAGGTTTTTTTTTAAATTAAAATTGACAAAATGGCGGTGATTTCGAAAAAAAAGTATCGAATTGAGCGTATATTTTTGAGTTTTTCGTTAAAAAAAAAAATGAATATATTAAAAATATGAATAACCGTGTATGCCATCGGATAATGCAGAAAAAAAAACGATTGTTTGAAAATTGAACCATGCGATGATCCCTTAACTTGAGAAAATGTTTTCATTCGTCGAATAAGAATACTCCCCACTACTAAACACATCGTATACGTTTCAGGTGTTCGGGAAAATAATTCTCGACGATGAGACTGAGATACATCGTAACAACAACTTCCAAACTTTTCCACAAGCCGTTCTCGTGCTTTTCCGATCAGCGACAGGTGGGGCAAAGCGCGAAGAAAAAAAAATGTTCAAGTTTTACAAACGGGAGGATTTGTGCGACGTTGCAATCGTTTTTTTTTTATTTTTTTTTATTGATTTTGTTTTTGCTAGGTGAATCCTGGCAAAATATAATGCTCGACTGTTCGGCACGACCCGGCGAAGTAAAGTGCGATCCAAAAAGCGACGACGAGAACAATCTCGCTGGCTGTGGCAACGACATTGCCTTTCCCTACTTCATTTCTTTCTACGTACTGTGCTCCTTTCTCGTGAGTACTCTATTTTACGAAAAATTAAAGAAGAAAAACACGTTAAAAAAAATGTGATCGTTTTTTTTTTTTTTTTTCATCCAACCAATATCGCTCCCGTACTAATTTGCTGTCTTTTCCATAGATTATAAATTTATTCGTTGCTGTTATTATGGACAATTTTGATTATTTGACGAGAGACTGGTCAATTCTCGGACCTCATCATCTCGACGAATTTATACGGCTTTGGTCGGAGTATGATCCTGATGCAAAGGGCCGGATAAAGCATCTGGACGTTGTGACACTTTTGCGAAAAATTTCACCGCCTCTCGGCTTTGGAAAGCTTTGTCCACATCGTGTTGCGTGCAAGGTACAATTTTCGTTCTTAAGTTTTCGTAGCTCCCATATATTGCTGTGATTGCCTTTAACCCTTTGAAGCATAGTGACATACTGGTATGTCACCTACTTCCACTCTGTTTTTCTTGAATAAAAAATTTTTTTTAGTGCATAACGACGAATGTAAATGTATAATTAGGATGTTAGGAGATCAATTGTTACTACAATATCACTATTAAGGGCTTATGTTGCACTTAGTGGATGTTGATCATCACTACAGTACAAAAAAAAACACGTTTTTTTAGACAATAAATGTAATTGTGCCTAATCTAGCAGGTAAACCATACACAAAAAATGAATTCAGAGACGTTTTTTTGGGTCGCTGATTACGAATTCGAGCTCAAAATCCAGAAATTAAAAATGGCGAATCCAATATGGCGGACCAAAACCGGAGATTTTACTGGAATTACTAAAACATCGGAGTTGCTCAATATGTTGATTCTGTTATACTGAATTTCTAATAGAATTACGCTTTTAGCATTACCCGGAGCTAACGGCGAGGACGTGGCGAGTTTCTTTTTTAATTTTTAATTTAGAACTTTTTAAATTTATATATTTTCACTGGTTTCAAAATTAGCGACTTCAATAACCCTAAAGCACCGAGTTTCCTCTGCATCAAGAGAATTTTATGTTTCAGTTTACCAGTTATTTTTAAATTATAAGCTCAGATTAGTATCAGTGACCAAGCCAGATTTGTGTTTCATTATCCTAGATTGGAACTGCCATTTTTATTGTTCAATTTTGAACTGAGATTCGAATTCAACGACTCAAAAAACCCCTGCATATGGATTTTCATCTTCATCAAGCTACTTTGAGCATTTTGGTCCGTCATATTGGATCCGCCATCTTGAGTTTCCAAATTTTGAGTGCAGATTTGTAATCAGCGACCCCGAAAACCCCCGAGTACCAACTTTTGCTTTCATCAAACAATTTTTGCATTTGTGGTCCGCCATATTGGATCCGCCATCTTGAATTATTAAATTTTGAGTGCAGATTTGTAATCAGCGACCCCGAAAACCCCCGAGTACAAAGTTTTGAGCTGATTGCACGTAAGGAAAAATGTATGCTTCAAAGGGTTAAGGGATTACGTGGGTTTCGAAACCAAAAAAAAGAATTCTTTCTCTATTTTTTTAAATATAATATATAAATTATGTTATTCAAAATGTTAAGCACATAATAGAGCAACATTTCAAGAATATTTTTTAAAAATTTCATCCAAAAATTTGGGGAAATTCAGCCGGTGGGACCTGGTTTCCGGAAGACCCCTAAAAAAAAAAGTGTCCTCGTGGTGGTCAGGATAACTCATGATAGCTTTATCTGAAACGAAAAAAAAACAATTTTTTTCTGTCAGTATTGGGCGTACAAATTAATTCGGTCTGTCTTTTTGTAGTAAGAAATCCATTTATTTCAAAATAAAAGGTACGAATTGATTAATCAAAGTATTGTCCATCGCTGGCTACTACTTTTTCCCACCTCTCAGGCAATTTTCCAATTCCATCTCGAACAAAAAGTCTCGTCTTTTGTGGCGATCCAAGTATTGAGACAATTTTCGATTTCTGCGAAAGAAGTGAACCGATGAGCTGCTAAATCCTGCTGCATCCTTTGGAACAACCAGTAATCAGAAGGAGCAATGTCCGTAGAATACGGCGGGTGCGGTAAAATATCCCATTTGAGCGTTTCCAAATATTTTTTTTTGGACTTTTGCGACACGAGGCCGAGCGTTGTCATGCAGAAGAATAATTTTGTCATGTCTTTGCTCGTATTCCGGCCGTTTTTCTCGTAATGCACGGCTCAAACGAATCAATTGTAGTCTATACCGATCGCCCGTAATGGGATCGCCAGGTTGTAGCGGCTCATTGGCTCATTTGGCTGTCCAGGGCGAGGCTTGTCTTCAACGCTGAAATCACCGTTCTTAAAGCGTCGCAAAACATTCCCTACATGATTTATCAGTTGGAGCATCATCACCATAAACTCCAACAAGCATTTGATGCGCTTCAGCTGCACTTTTCTTCCAATTAAAGCAGAAAAGTAAAACTTCCCGCAAATGCTGCTTCGTTAACACAAACATTTCGACGGTAGTATGGAAGAACGTACCATCTCAAACTGTGATAGAAGAACGTGCTATCCCAAATTTTGATAGAAGAACGTACTATCTCAAATTGTGATAGGAGAACGTGCTATCTCAAATTGTGATAGAAGAACGTGCTATCTCAAATTATGAGAGAAGAACGTGCCATCTCAAATTGTGATAGAAGAACGTGTTATCCCAAATTGTGATAGAAAAACGTGCTAACTCAAATTGTGATAGGAGAACGTGCTATTTCAAATTGTGATAAAAGAACGTGCTATCTCAAATTATGAGAGAAGAACGTGCTATCTCAAATTGTGATAGAAGAACGTGCTATCCCAAATTGTGATAGAAGAACGTGCTATCTCAAATTGTGATAGGAGAACGTGCTATCTCAAATTGTGATAGAAGAACGTGCTATCTCAAATTATGAGAGAAGAACGTGCTATCTCAAATTGTGATAGAAGAACGTGCTATCTCAAATTGTGATAGAAGAACGTGCTATCTCATATTATGAGAGAAGAACGTGCTATCTCAAATCGTGATAGAAGAACGTGCTATCTCAAATTGTGATAGAAGAACGTGCTATCTCGAATTGTGATAGAAGAACGTGCTATCTCGATCAGTCAACATATTTTTATTGATACAGCACTGGTATTTGGGGCACCTCAGTATACAGAGCACTTTTTCTGTTAGGTTATTTAATTTTCTAATATGATTTAGCTCGATAATAGAAGAAAGTTAAGATATGTTTGAATAAACAACTTTTTTTTCATCATCAATATATTTATTTATATGGAATTTTTAGAACCTACAGTACTGTAGGTTCTAAAAATTACTTTAGAACCTGCAGTTACCTACAGTAATGTAGGTTCTAAAAATTCCATATAAATAAATATATTGATGATTAAAAAAAAGTTTCTAATATGATTTAGCCCAATAATAGATTATGGTTTAGCTCGATAATAAAAATTAAGATATGTTTGAATAAACAACTTTTTTTTAATCATCAATATATTTATTTATATTGATGATTAAAATAAAGTTGTTTATCCAAACATATCTTAATTTTTTTCTATCATCGAGCTAAATCATATTAGAAAATTAAATAACCTAACAGAAAAAGTGCTCTGTATACTGAGGTGCCCCAAATACCAGTGCTGTATCAATGAAAATATGTTGACTGATCGAGATAGCACGTTCTTCTATCACAATTCGAGATAGCACGTTCTTCTATCACAATTTGAGATAGCACGTTCTTCTATCACAATTTGAGATAGCACGTTCTTCTCTCATAATATGAGAAAGCACGTTCTTCTATCACAATTGGAGCTAGCACGTTCTTCGCTCATAATTTGTGATAGCACGTTCTTCTATCACAATTTGAGATAGCACGTTCTTCTATCACAATTTGGGATAGCACGTTCTTCTATCACAATTTGAGATAGCACGTTCTTCCATACTGCCGTCGATTTGACATATTCAACACAGTAAAAAACAAGGTTTTTAATGGAACTCAAAGCGATATAAACTGAATGTTATTGACAGATGTCTAACCTCCCTGAAACCACCGAAATCAGCTGTCACTATGAAACATTCATAACAGCCAGAGTCATCTCTTGAAAACGGACTGAATTAATTTGTACTCCCAATCGATATAAGTATAGCTCGTGATTGAACGAAGGATTTTTTTAAAAATTGAAATTTGAATTTTTGGCAGAGTTGTATGCAAAATAGTTCAATTTGTTGGTACAATTTACACTACGTATAGCCTTGTAAAATTAGTTGTAATCGAAAAAAAAAAAAAACCTTCGTTCAATCACTAGTCAATGCTATTTTGAAGTGCGCAAAATTTCAATAAGATCGGTGCATTAGTTTTTGAGAAATCGTGTCCATCGACTTCAAAAATAGTGTTTTGAGAAAAATGCGTATACCTGCGTCGCTCCCGGCCGCTCGTTCCCAACGGGAAGAAATTCCCAAAGGCTCTCTCGCTCTCCTAGACTTTTACTCCGATTGACTTAAAACTTTGGGAGAATATTCTAGACATATTGTACTATTAGATAACAAAATTCAGAAAAATGAATTTTTAAAATGTTTCAAACCCACGTAACCTCTTAATTATGAACATTGGGCTCATTCATGAAGATAGTATCCGGTAAGTGTTTTCAAGAAACATTTTTTCCGGCTACTGTAAGATAATTAGTTGCTGGAGAAAAAATAGAAATGGGCTTTACTTACACAACGTTCTTGTTGACTGTCCCGAGCAGAAATTTGTTCAGGGTGAAATCCGGACCGGATCAGGCTGCCACAATAGCAAATCCGGGCCGGATCAGGCAAATTTAGTCCGGCCCTGATCAGGGATGTAACGCTTTTGCAAATTCAGGTCCGGATCAGGCACCTTATCAGGCTCTGATCAGGCGCTTTATCAGGCCCGGATCAGGCACCTTACCAGGCTCGGATTAGGTACTATGTCTGGCTCGGATCAAGCAACTTATCTGGCCCGGATCAGGTGCCTCATCCAGCCTGAGACATGCGTGTCATCTGGCTCAATCATTTGATTAATTTTTTGTTTAAAAATAGATCAACATTTATTAAATTATTATCGCAGTTACACGTTATCAAGTTTACTAACGTTATTAAAAATATGAAACATATGAAAACATTTTTTTAAAGTTTAAGTTTTTATTTTACTTGACTTGATCGTTTAGTTTTTGTTCCGGTTTTGGCGATGACCGTCCCAATCTTTCCGGCCCAATCTGTCCGGCGCAAATCATGCGTGCCTGATCAGGGCGCCTTATTGATACCTGATGAGGCTTCTATACGGCGCAAATCAGGCGTGCCTGATCAGGGCGCCTTATTGATCCCTGCTCAGGCCCCTGTCCGGCGCAAATCATGCGTGCCTGATCAGGACGCCTTATTGATACCCGATAAGGCTTCTATCCGGCGCAAATCAGGCGTGCCTGATCAGGGCGCCTTATTGATCCCTGCTCAGGCCCCTGTCTGGCTCAAATCAGGCGTACTTGATCAGGGCGCCTTATTGATCCCTGATCCGGCCCTGATGGATCCTCAGGCAGCCTGATTAGATTTCTGCTCGGGGTATATACGTAGCTAAGAAGCTATGCGGGACGCTACCTTGATGAAAGTTTCTCTCGCGCACTTGACTGCCTTTTATTGCAATTTTGGTGAATCCTCGTTGACTGACAAAGGCAATTTTTCTTGTATTATCCTTACAGAGGCTCGTCTCAATGAACATGCCGTTGAATAGTGACGGTACGGTTCTCTTCAATGCCACACTTTTCGCAGTCGTCAGAACTTCACTCCGCATCAAAACTGAGGGTAATATCGACGAGTGCAACGCCTCTTTGAGGGCTGTTATCAAGAAGATATGGAAGAGAACCAGTCCGAAACTTCTCGATCAAGTTGTCCCACCGCCAGGAGGTTTGTCGATATGCACTATGACATACAAGAAGCTTCCTTGATTTCTTTCAAATTTTTTTGTCGATTCGTTTTTGAAACGTGGATTTCTTCCAAAACTTTACCAAATGTACCAAATACAGTGTTTTTTTCTTCAAAATTTTCGTCTTTTAATGCACCTTTCAGGAATAAATGCAATCAAAATTATCGTTTCCAATATTTTTTCTTTCATTTTGAAGCGATTTTTTTTTTTTTCGAGTTAATCACCTATTTTGATTTTTTTCGAAAAATTCTCTATACATACTCTCGTCTACACATACATACATATATATATATATATATATGTATAGACGAGTAACCATATGCAAGAATATGATACGTGCGTAGCCACGAGCGTTGCACGAGCACTGAGACCATAAACACGTGCACACCAAAATTTTATAGAAAACGGAGACTGTCGGGACACTAAAAGCTCTTGATTCGATATGAAAACACGAATCGCGTCAATCAGGCTATATTTGAAAAAAAAATCACAGCTACATCGGATTCGCTCTTTTTATGTTAATGTCATATTTTTTTACATGAGATTAAGGTCAAGTGAGCCTTTAAAACCTTCAGTGTCAGATTTTATTTAAATAAAATAACATTTTTCCTTTCAATGCGCCATATTGGATGCGCTATTTTTTATTTAAAAAATCTGACCTCAAATTTGCATTCAGCGAGCGCAAAAACCTCCGAGTGTCAGGTTTCATTTTAACCCTAGAATGGTAACCTTATTTTTTTTTTTTTTTACCTATTATGGTAACCTGGGGTGATAAACCACCCCAATTTTGAAAAATTCATATCTCCGGTAAAATTTCACGAAAAGGGTTCAACTTGGGCTCATTCTTTTCGTTTTTTAATGCAGAATCACGTAAGCCTACGGCGATTCCGCTTGAAATAGGAAAAGTAAGTAAAAAAATGAGGTAAAAGTGTGAAAAACATGAAAAATTCGTAAAAATGACTTTTTTTTATTGTATTTGCAATATCTCCGTTGATTTTTAACGAAATTGAATAAATCCAAAGACATTAAAAAGTGAAAATATACAGTTTTGAGACAGGATGGTTAGTTTTACTCGATTTTCGAAAAAGTCTATTTATTCCGGGAATCGAAGTCTGGGAATTTAAAAGAAGTCACGAGGTACTAGTCCGGGAATTTAAAAGAAGTCAGTCGTAAACGTGAGGAAGGGAGAAAGGGCGCGAGATTTAAACTCGCCTGGGGTGGTTTTTCACCCCAGGTTACCGTTCTAGGGTTAATAAAATAACATTTTGCTTTTTTTGGTCCGTCATTTTTAATTTTTCAAAATTCAGTATCACATTCGTATTCAGCGAGCCCAAAAATCTCCGAGTACCAAGTCCCACTTAGATGAAACAATTTCAATATCAAATTTGGATTCAGCGACCCCAAAAACATAATTACAAAAATATTGGTGTATTTTTTAAACAAAAAAAATGTCCATCACATTTGTGGCACAAAAATGTATTTTTCGCGCCACATTTTGCTTCCTCTCAATGGCCAGTCAAATCTGGTAAAAATGAAGAATTAATATCAGCACGTTTTGAAATTTTCGAATAATCGATCGTAACGGATCCCGAGCCATTCGAAAATTACGAAAATTAGAAAATGAAATTCTGTGGTGGATCCGACTATTTTCAATTTTACCGGAAAACAACTTTCAACCACAAGGAGTAATTTGAATCTTGTAAAAATTTTTTTCAGTCGACGACGAGGTAACAGTGGGCAAGTTTTACGCGACATTCCTCATACAGGATTACTTTAGAAGATTCAAGAAGCGCAAAGAGCAGGAAATGAAGGACGGGGACAAGGACTGTCAGAACACCGTAACGCTGCAAGCGGGATTGCGCACACTTCACGAAGCCGGGCCCGAATTGAAGCGCGCCATATCCGGAAACCTCGAAGAACTTCTGGACGATAATCCCGAGCCGATGCACAGGGTAAATAGAAACGGGAGAAAAAATCTTTTATTTTTTAAATCCCCGATAAAATGTGACAACAATCGAGTCAAACGTTTTTTTTTTTTTTTTTTTTTTGAGATCTATACCGTAGGAGAAATCATTCTTTCGAATCAATTAAGGATTACATAATTTTTTTCATAGAAAAAATATTGAGATCCAAGCGACTTATGCGCCTTCGGATGCGCCAAAAAAAAAAGTTTCTCCACTGCTGACATGATATCGGCCGATTGAGTAGCTGAAGCCGAGAAAGGAAAAAATATCGTTAAACTTGAAGGTATTTCCTGTACAATGACGTAAGATTTTCGAAAAATATCAAAATCTAACAAAATGGCGTAGTTATGAAAACAAAAAGTCTGTTTTCTTGCCTATAAAATGGTCGTTTTTGTCAATGCCAAATCGTCAATTTTCATCCAATCAATAATATCCTACGTCATTGTAGAGTAAATATATTCAAGAGTACTCAGTTCAAATTTCAAGTCAATCGGATAATTACTCTTTGAGTTACAATGTTGGCAAATTTGAAAAATTTCATTTCGAGAAAAACGCGTTTAAGGATTTAACTATCGATTTTTGCAAGATAAAATGATATTTGCAAGATAAAATGATTTTTACAGGATATTCTTGAAGGTATAAACTGTCGAAAAAGGCAAAAAAAATCGATTTTTTGAAAGTGTCACACTGGTATAGCCCCTTAAAGTTTCAAGTCTCTAGCTCATCCGGAAGTTCATCAAATTTTCATTGCCAATTCTTAACAGTAATTAATTTTCCAATTTTTCGCAGATGTGCTTGACTTTTCACTCTGCTTTGAGAATTATCAAAACAGAGCCCATATCGACGGCAGTATGGAAGAACGTGCTATCTCAAATTGTGATAGAAGAACGTGCTATCCCAAATTGTGATAGAAGAACGTGCTATCTCAAATTGTGATAGAAGAACGTGCTATCTCAAACTGTGATAGAAGAACGTGCTATCTCAAATTATGAGAGAAGAACGTGCTATCTCAAATTGTGATAGAAGAACGTGCTATCTCAAATTGTGATAGAAGAACGTGCTATCTCATATTATGAGAGAAGAACGTGCTATCTCAAATTATGAGCGAAGAACGAGCTATCTCAAATTGTGATAGAAGAACGTGCTATCTCAAATTGTGATAGAAGAACGTGCTATCTCATATTATGAGTGAGGAACATGTTATCTCAAATTGTGATAGAAGAACGTGCTATCTCAAATTGTGATAGAAGAACGTGCTATCTCGAATTGTGATAGAAGAACGTGCTATCTCGATCAGTCAACATATTTTCATTGATACAGCACTGGTATTTGGGGCACCTCAGTATACAGAGCACTTTTTCTGTTAGGTTATTTAATTTTCTAATATGATTTAGCTCGATAATAGAAAAAAATTAAGTTATGTTTTGAATAAACAACTTTTTTTTAATCATCAATATATTTATTTATATGGAATTTTTAGAGCCTACAGTAACTGTATAAATAAACAACTTTTTTTTAATCATCAATATATTTATTTATATGGAATTTTTAGAACATACAGTAACTGTAGGTTCGAAAAATTCCATATAAATAAATATATTGATGATTAAAAAAAAGTTGTTTATTCAAACATATCTTAATTTTTTTCTATTATCGAGCTAAATCATATTAGAAAATTAAATAACCTAACAGAAAAAGTGCTCTGTATACTTAGGTGCCCCAAATACCAGTACTGTATCAATGAAAATATGTTAACTGATCGAGATAGCACGTTCTTCTATCACAATTCGAGATAGCACGTTCTTCTATCACAATTTGAGATAGCACGTTCTTCTATCACAATTTGAGATAACACGTTCCTCACTCATAATATGAGATAGCACGTTCTTCTATCACAATTTGAGATAGCACGTTCTTCTATCACAATTTGAGATAGCATGTTCTTCGCTCATAATTTGAGATAGCACGTTCTTCTCTCATAATTTGAGATAGCACGTTCTTCTATCACAATTTGAGATAGCACGTTCTTGTATCACAATTTGAGATAGCACGTTCATCGCTCATAATTTGAGATAGCACGTTCTTCTCTCATAATTTGAGATAGCACGTTCTTCTATCACCATTTGAGATAGCACGTTCTTCTATCACAATTTGGGATAGCACGTTCTTCTATCACAATTTGAGATAACACGTTCTTCCATACTGCCGTCGATATGTCCATTCACTGGGAAGAGAGTAGAATATAGCACCAGTAAATAAATGCGTCTAATTCTGATCTATTATTACAAATTTATTGAATAATTTCGCAAAAAATCAAAGATTGATTCTATTTTAAATAGTAAAATGAATACTTACCCTCAAACCTCATAAATAAAAAAAAAACTTTTGTTCTCGCCTTCAGAACAGTTACTGTGTGCAGAGCCGTAGCGTTACTAAATTGCGCAGTGTGCAAGTACCACAAACTAAAAAAAAATCCATATGCCGTTAAAATTCAATATTAAACCAAGAAATTAGTTTAACGACACTTGTGATTTTTTTTTCGCCCAATTATTCGAGTTGTTATCGACAATTCATATTCGTTACTTGTTTCAAATATAAATCAGCTTTCGTCCATTCACTGGTCCTTGTACCCTACATTCAGCCAAAATATTTTTGGTTGAATGCAAATTTATATGGAAAAATTAATCATCGGGCTGTTCTCTGAACTATTTACAGCGAAATCACTCGCTCTTTGGAAGCGTATGGTCCAGCATGCGAAGGGGTCATCAAAACTTCCACAGGGCTAAGTCTCTCAAGGCAAACGCGAATAACGCTTCCAAGGTAATTGCACTTTTTGCCCAGCGTTTTAGAAAATGTATTAGCCGCTTGATTTTTTTTTAATTATTATTTTCTTTCGTTTAAATTTCCAATCCGTTACACGCTTCGCAGGCATCGCCGACAAACTCGATCGACTTTTTGCCGTACTCTTCGTTACAGAGAGCCGGTGTGCTTGAAGTTGGCAATCCCGTTACGGCAAGATCTCACCAAGTTGTGCCAAACTTAGCAGGGTAATTAATACTCATCGTTATTACATGGCAGTCCTTCGGAAACCTTTATTCATTGGAACGTCAAAAGAAAATCTTACAATATCATTTTCTTTTTTCGGCCATAAAAAAATTTCGGTAGTTAGTTCCGACAATACAAAGAGTCAGTCAGCTCGACGTATCCGAGTAGAAATATTGTCAGGCTGACATTTGATCCGGGCCTGATCAGGCTGTAGTACAGAGGCCTTATTTACGGTGTGCCTGATCCGGCTGGATTCCGGCGTCAATCAGACAACCGGATTTCCCACTTGCATAAATTCGCCTGATCCGGCTACGTTCGGGCGACTGGATTTACAGCCCCACTAAAATTGCCTCATCGGGCTGGATGCCGGTGTCAATCAGACAACCGGATTTCCCGCTTGCATAAATTCGCCTGATCCAGCTACGTTCGGGCGACTGGATTTACGGCCCCATTAAATTTGCCTCATCGGGCTGGATTCCGGTGTCAATCAGACAACCGGATTTCCCACTTGCATAAATTCGCCTGATCCGGCTACGTTCGGGCGACTGGATTTACAGCCTCACTAAAATTGCCTCATCGGGCTGGATGCCGGTGTCAATCAGACAACCGGATTTCCGGCATGCATAAATTCGCCTGATCCGGCTACGTTCTGGCGACTGGATTTACGGCCCCATTAAATTTGCCTCATCCGGCTGGATTCCGGCGTCAATCAGACAACCGGATTTCCCACTTGCATAAATTCGCCTGATCCGGCTACGTTCTGGCGACTGGATTTACGGCCCCATTAAATTTGCCTCATCCGGCTGGATTCCGGCGTCAATCAGACAACCGGATTTCCGGTATGCATAAACTCGCCTGATCCGGCTACGTTCAGGCGACTGGATTTACGGCCCCATTAAATTTGCCTCATCCGGCTGGATTCCGGCGTCAATCAGACAACCGGATTTCCCGCTTGCATAAATTCGCCTGATCCGGCTACGTTCTGGCGACTGGATTTACGGCCCCATTAAATTTGCCTCATCCGGCTGGATTCCGGCGTCAATCAGACAACCGGATTTCCCACTTGCATAAATTCGCCTGATCCGGCTACGTTCTGGCGACTGGATTTACGGCCCCATTAAATTTGCCTCATCCGGCTGGATTCCGGCGTCAATCAGACAACCGGATTTCCGGCCTGCATAAATTCGCCTGATCCGGCTACGTTCAGGCGACTGGATTTACGGCCCCATTAAATTTGCCTCATCCGGCTGGATTCCGGCGTCAATCAGACAACCGGATTTCCCCCTTGCATAAATTCGCCTGATCCGGCTACGTTCGGGCGACTGGATTTACGACCCCATTAAATTTGCCTCATCGGGCTGGATACCGGTGCCACCCTGGCCAGATCGAAATCAGGAATTGCGTTTCAAAATTTACCCGGGCTGGACTAAGTATCCTGATCAGGGCCGGAAAAAGAAAACAGGATCGCTGATCCGCGCCTTTTTGTAGCCGAACCAAGATTTCAACTCGGCTATTTGAAATGTCTCTTTTCAATTTCTTAAATTTCGTAAATATTCGTGTCTGTGTATTACAAAAAAAAGCCACATAGCTACAACAATTATTCGAGCAATATATTTATTTATTGTCATTGTTGGTGAGTATTATTTCATTAGTTTTTTTTTATTGTTAAAAGACAATTTTTCGTTCTCCAGAGGTTTGAGCGACAGTGCGATGAATCAGCTGGTGATGGACGCGAGACTGACCGGTCTCGAAGAGAACATACCCCTACGACCACTCACAGTTTTCGCTGATTCGAGACTCCAACCATCCAACATACACAACCCTTACAAAGTCCTGGAGTAAGTACAACATGCGAAGTATAACATTATTTTTCTCGCGTCCCTGACCACCCGAGACGTCGCAGAGAGAAAACAAAAAAAAAAAAAAACGTTGCCCGAAATACTTTTGCGTTACGGTCGCGTTGTCTGTCTGTCCAATGTATATATAAATATATATGGGGCATTCGATGCCAGCACCATTATTATGCTGTTATCAACTGTCAGATAAAGATTGCGTCCATGATTGATTTGAAACTTAGTCCAAATGGAAAAACACTTTGATTTATTGAAAGCGAAACAAGGACACGTAGCATTTTTTTAAATCATTTAAAGAAGGATTTCCAAATTTTTTTTGCAATTTGTTATTGAACAAATTGTCTCTATGGTTTTTTTTTTATCTTCACTGAACACATTTTTCAATCTTTCATACGAAAATTATTAGCCTTTCGCACATTACGAAAAGCGAATTCGAAGAAATCAACCCTTTGAAGCATAGTGACATACTGGTATGTCACCTACTTCCACTCTGTTTTTCTTGAATAAAAAAATTTTTTAGCGCCAAACGACGAATGTAAATGTATAATTAGGATGTTAGGAGATCAATTGTTACTACAATATCACTATTAAGGGCTTATGTTGCACTTAGTGGATGTTTATGATCACTACAGTACAAAAGAAAACACGTTTTTTAGACAATAAATGTAATTGTGCCTAATCTAGCAGGTAAACCATACACAAAAAATCAATTCAGAGACGTTTTTTGAGTCGCTGATTACGAATTCGAGCTCAAAATCCAGAAATTCAAAATGGCGAATCCAATATGGCGGACCAAAACCGGAGATTTTACTGGAATTACTAAAACATCGGAGTTGCTCAATATGTTGATTCTGTTATACTGAATTTCTAATAGAATTACGCTTTTAGCATTACCCGGAGCTAACGGCGAGGACGTGGCGAGTTTCTTTTTTAATTTTTAATTTAGAACTTTTTAAATTTATATATTTTGGCTGGTTTCAAAATTAGCGACTTCAATAACCCCAAAGCACCGAGTTTCCTCTCCATCAAGAGAATTTTATGTTTCAGTTCACCAGTTATTTTTAAATTATAAGCTCAGATTAGTATCAATGACCAAGCCAGATTTGTGTTTCATTATCCTATATTGGAACTGCCATTTTTATTGTTCAATTTTGAACTGAGATTCGAATTCAACGACTCAAAAAACCCCTGCATATGGATTTTCATCTTCATCAAGCTACTTTGAGCATTTTGGTCCGTCATATTGGATCCGCCATCTTGAGTTGCCAAATTTTGAGTGCAGATTTGTAATCAGCGACCCCGAAAACCCCCGGAGTACCAACTTTTGCTTTCATCAAACAATTTTTGCATTTGTGGTCCGCCATATTGGATCCGCCATCTTGAATTTTCAAATTTTGAGTGCAGATTTGTAATCAGCGACCCCGAAAACCCCCGAGTACAAAGTTTCGAGCTGATTGCACGTAAGGAAAAATGTATGCTTCAAAGGGTTAAATACGTTCTTTCATGACTACAATATTATTTAGCAAGTAACTGCACCTTCAAGAACGTTAATTATGGACCAAGTCTCAGCGCTCAAGGATCCAATTGAAGTAGACTTAGTGCCTATTCCACCGTACATATTGTTTACAATAATACATTACAAATGGATAAATATATATATATACGTATATATATATTGGACGTGTGTGTATTTACTGTTCACCCAGGCAGCCCCGTAATTCTTTTCGCGCGTCACATTTGTAAATCTAGTGCATGACTGAATGCTTCAAAAAAAAAAAACCAAGAAAAATTTTGATCGATGTTATACTTTGATATACACGAGGCTCTAAAGTGGCCAAATTCGTACATTCACTGGTAAAGTAGTATTGTGCCACGCGAATTTTGTATGTGTTAAGGCAGTATTCTACTCCGGAGGCCGAAATTTCAGACGTTTTTTTTTTCCGGACTTGATGAAAAACAACAAAAAAATATTTTTAATATTCATTTTTTTACAATATTTTTATCGATGTTTCCAAGAACTTATAAAAAAAAGGTTTGTTCCAAAAAATAAAAAATTGACAAAGTTATGGGCCTCTAAATATGGTCGTGACAAAAAAAAAAGGATTGAGGCGGTTGACATTATTCCATAGGTCCCATCTGAAGCAGAAATAAAATCAATTTTCTTGATCAATAAGAATGTCATTATGGCAGGTACCAAAGAGAAAAATTTAATGGCGACTGTCTGAGGAAAAAAAAGTTAACTTTGCGCCCTTTTTTTTCTCCAATTTTTCACTTTTTTTCCAAATAGCAATAATAATAATTTCGCAATTCTCGAGGCAGGGACGATAGAGGGATATACGCTGATGGTCCATAGCGGGATTCAGAACGGGGAGAGGAACATAACAGTCTGTAACAGAAAAAAGGAAAATTGTTTACAGCATTTGTCGGCTTAAGGAGAGTGCTCAGGAACATTGCGGGGCAGACGGCAAAATGGAAACGCTTATCCTTGAGCACGGGTAACGGTTGCCAACCCCGAAAGATCAAATTTTCGGTTACGTAAAATAAACAAATTTCAGCTAATAAATATGAGGCATACTTCATCAACTGGGCCACTTTTGTTTTTCAACCTCTCCAATTTTTTTCAAAATCTGCCAGTTTGAAATATTAGTCAAGAGGAACGTCGGTGATTTTTTTTAGATTTTTTTAGGCGTCCGTTCAGGATTTTCAATTTTTCATTACGAACACTGTATCCGAAAAAATATTCATCATTTAGCTCGATTCAAAAGGGGTGAAGAACTACGGCAAATAATAGACGAACTGGTTAGGAATAATCCTGTCAAAGGGTTACATAAAAGAATTCGAGGCGTTGGTAAAGCATGTAACGCAAAGAGCAGGAACTACTACTGCTGAAGGTCCGTACCAAATTTTAAGTCAATCGGTTGAATAGAACTCGAGATTTTATTGTCAATGAAGTTGAAAAAAGCAAGTTCCAGAAAAACGCGGTTTAACCCTTTGCAGTCACACGTTCTGGCTATAACACGCTGGTCACGGAAGGGGGTCGCAATGACCCCAGCCATGTTCAAACGATTACCGTGTTGACCGTATCGTTCCGAATGACTCATAAAAATTCAGAATACTATTTTGAACATTCTAGAATGCGGCATTCTCGGTATTATATTTTTATCGAATTTTAAAATGGCAGAAAAAAATCAGCAAGGGTCCAATGTGTAAAAAAAAAACCCTTTTTTACTTAAAAAATCATAACTCTTGCAATTTTCAATTTTTCTTCATAAAATTTTCGGGTGATACTCTTGAGATATGATAGTTTGAGGAAAAAAATAGTTCCGTTGTGGGCGTTTCAAGGAACGGTATTTATTCTTATATCTAAAGAGCCATTTAGGAGTAGCGTAAAGAACGAAAATCATGAAAAATGCGCGATTTATTATAAAAGCTTGCCGCCAACAACTTATTTTGGCTTAATGTTGCTCTTGGGGTCATTTTGACCCCGGGTGACCAAGGAGGGTTAAAGTTTTGAGTACATTTCGAGACAATCGCAACTATCTGAGTGGCGCAATGGGATGTCTGTCGTACTAAAGTTATATTAATCGGTCATTCCTGCCTCATGAAGGGTGCCTTTCTCGACTTCGAAACGATGATTTTCCATAGACTAATGTACGTAGACTATTGATCGTAGACCATTGTCCAATTCGTGCCGGTGCGGCCTCTTAATCCGGCCGTATTCAAATCGCTATAACTTTGTAAATATTTGTTATTTCGATATTTCCTTTTGAGGACATGTTCTTAAGAGTCTATACTTTAAGAAGGGGCCATTTTTTTTTTCGAATTTCTAGACTAGAATACTGCCTTAAATCTTTTCGTACCGATAAAATATACATGTTGTAAGAATATTTATATATATATTATATATATATACAGGGTGGACCACGAAACGTGTGCACCTCTTTTACGACCAAAATATGCGTTGCACAAAAAAATATTTTATACAAAAGTTACATGGTTTATAAGGCTACACTATGTGGTGCATTTATTTTTTTTATAGGTGGAAGCGCTTCGAAGATTTGAAGGTCAACTTTATTTTTTCAAATGGAATGCTATATTTTTTATAGCGTAATATGATAGAGTATCGAATTCTGAGTAAAAAAGTATAGACCTTTATTAGCCCTAGAGTTAATAGCTAACGAGTAATTTCACTTTATTACTTTAAAATTTTCTTCACGTAATATCAAGTTGGAGATTCAAATCTACTACAAATTTCTGAATGGCAGTGTTAACATCACAGTGTTTATCAATATGAACACATTTACCACATCACACACACACTTATCATGATTCACAATCTTCTCAATGATTGTAATCCAGTATTAAAGTATCCTTCGGTGATTGTGCGTGATTATTATCAGAAAGATAAAAGTGAAAATGAATGAATGAATCTCCAACTTGATATTACGTGAAGAAAATTTTAAAGTAATAAAGTGAAATTACTCTTTAGCTATTAACTCTAGGGCTAATAAAGGTCTATACTTTTTTACTCAGAATTCGATACTCTATCATATTACGCTATAAAAAATATAGCATTCCATTTGAAAAAATAAAGTTGACCTTCAAATCTTCGAAGCGCCTCCACCTATAAAAAAAATAAATGCACCACATAGTGTAGCCTTATAAACTATGTAACTTTTGTATAAAACATTTTTTTGTGCAACGCATATTTTGGTCGTAAAAGAGGTGAACACGTTGCGTGGTCCACCCTGTATATATAACCGTATTGAACTCTCTCTCTCTCTATCTCTCTCCCTCTCTCTCTCTTTCTCTCTCTCTCTCTCTCTCTTTTCACTCTCTTTCTACAATTTTTTGTCCTTATATCTACGAATTTGTATATTTTTCTCTTATTATTCTCGTCGTTTTACGCTTTTGTTGATTGTCATACGATTTCAGTGGGCCCGGTAGCGGTAACTACCTTCATCCGAATAACGAATATGGTAAGGAAATGCTGCTATTGGGGCTTTGTCAATAGACTTAATCATTTGTTTTTATTTCTTTACATCGTTTGATATTTTTGCCCGCTTGAAGACACCTTAATTTCATCCGCTTAAATGTAACGAGATGTTTCTGATAACGCTGACTCCCAATTGCATCATTGATTTCTATATGCCTACCACGACAAGCAATTTGTCGTCCATCGTTTTGTTTTTTCTGATGACTAACCTCGAAAACGTCTACGGCAAAAACCTATCGCGAACGGTCTTTTTCCATCGTATCGGATAGCGAATTTGACGCAATACTTTAAACGAAAACAACATGTTTTTTTTTTCTTCCGTACACACAATTGACTCTAGTGTCAATCTTTGAACATGACTTCCTCTGCGAAGGCTCCGCGAGCAAGGTTGCACAAGAGATTTGGAAATTCTCGTGTGCTTCTCGAATCGAACGTATCGTAATATTGTTTATTATTCTCGATGTAAAAGTAAGAGAATGAAAATCCATCGTTGCGTAGCCATGTTGTCTTTCCTGGCATGTTGTGCACGTTTGTATGGATGTTATAGTCGGCAGCCTTCGATAGTATAGCGTTAATTAAGGTTTAGTGCAACGTATGCCGTAACGCTCGCGAGCAACATGAAGCCCAAATGAAATGAAGAGAAGAGTACCCTGCATTGCATATATTTATTTTAAAAGAAAAAAAAGGGATCTGTCGTCATAGACGATATGAACAAAAAGAAAAGAAAATTGCAAAACAAAACGATGTTACCTTTCTGTCTATCCGCGCCCTCTCGTGTGTGCCCAATGCTGCGTATGATGGTGTCGATCTGAGAAGTCTTCAGGACCGAATCGAGCGGCAGTTGACCCCACCTACACCCCCACCACGAAGGAATCTACCACCGTCAACATCACCGACAACGACAAGACCCCAAACAACAACAACAACAACAACAGCAACACCCGCAACAGCAACAACAACAGGTGCCGCGAGTAGCGCAACAGCGACAACAACATCGGCAACATCATCAGGCGGCACAATCGCATTCACGACGGAACGCAACGACACAAGCACCGACACAACAACAAGCCCCAGTCCGAGCCCGAGCTTCGACTCGTCGTCCAACAGTGCCGCTTGTTATTATTCCTACGCGTCACGACGCTGCTGCGTTGACTTAGTCGCCTGGAGTCATCAGCACGGTACGAAATCTATCAAAATCCCATACAATTCTGCCGGGATAAGGATCGCGAAGAAAGTATCTCGAAATATGAGCCTCCTAGGCGTAAAAGAAAATTGATCGCTATGGCCCAGCCTTAAGACGAAAAATCGAAAGTATACAAGTGTCGGGTCGATTATTCGTTACGTTCACTCACAGTGTTCTGATTTAAGGAGTTTCGATACCAAAATCGAAACGGTGGTAGGCGATTGAAATTTATATCACCGAGAGATTGATTTAGGATGCATTGACTATCCAAATATAAATCAGTTTTACAACATAGTTTCGGACATTTTTAATGTTCAAGTTGAAGCTTTATCCATTTGGCATTACGTACGACACCTCGTAAACAACAGTTATAGGGCTGTAGCCCTAAAAATAATACTGATAGGTCGATTAAAAAACTAGTGGTTTCTCTGCTTCGTTCATTAATAATATTCGAAAAAAGATGTGAATTTTAAGCTCGAACGGTTTGTTTTCGGACATTAACGAAACTTGTAGGTTAAACGTGGCAATACCGTATTAACGGGCTCTGCCTAGTGAGGCACTCCAGTCAAGCATTCACTGGTGGAAATTTCAAAATCGGCGAGTGTTTGAAACGTAAAACGAAATGTTTTTTTTTCGTTATGAAAACTATGCCAAATGGATATTCTAATTCTATTGATGTTACAGATAGAATAAATAAATACATCCCTTTATAAAGTTCGAACGCTGTTAAACTATGTACGTTTCAAACACTCGGCGATTTTGAAATTCCCGCCAGTTAATGCTTGACTGGAATTGCCCACTAGATAGAGCCTGTTTATGCGGTGTTGCCACGTTCAACCCTACAAGTTTCGTTAATGTCCGAAAACAAACCGTTCGAACACTCAAAATTTACATCTTTTTTCGAATATCATTTCCAAGGAAGTAGAGAAACCACTTGATTATTTAGCACGTTATTCCTAACACTATAATGATGGTTTGCTCACTTTTTTTTATCGGCATATAACTATTATTTTTTGGGCCTACAGCCCTTTAACCCCTTCATTGGCATTGACGCAATGGTGCGTCAACCTTTATTTCCCTATTTAACTTGCTCTGATTTGAAATCGGAGCCTCACTCGGGGAGTTTTGGGCTCGCTGAATCCGAATTTGAAGTAAAAATTTGGAAATTCAAAATGGCGGCGCCAATATGGCGGACAAAAATCCAAAACTTTACTCGATTCAGATGAAAATTAGTACTCCGGGATTTTTGAGGTCGCTTATTACGAATCTGAACTTTAAATTTGAAAATTCAAAATGGCGGCGCTAGAATGGCGGACCGAAATTGAAAATTTTACTCGATTTAGATAAAAATTGGTACTCTGGGATTTTCGAGGTTGCTTATTACGAATCTAAACACAAAATTAAAAAATTTTGAATGGCGGATCTATTATGACGGACGAAAGTGCAAAAAACAGCACGATTTGGATAAATCTTGGTACTCGGGGGTTTTCGGGGACGCTGAGTGTGATGCTGAACTCAAAATGAAGGAATTTTTCATGGTGAATTCAATAACATGGAGCACAATACAATAAATAGGTGGACATATATGAAGCTTGGTACTCAATGTTGTATGAATGCCCAATCTAAATCAATATGTATTATTTGTATTTTCATTCGCCATATTTGTTCGTCATTGTGAATTCCTGAATTTTGAGTTCAGATTCGTAATCAGCACCCTCAAAAACCCTAGAGTACACGGAGAGAATTAAATGTTAAAAATTACCGTGCAGTAACAGTAACCAGATGACAACCCTGAAACTTCGCATATTATTAGTGAGTAAAACACAGATTTTCACGAAAATAAAATAAAATTTCTTCTTCAGATAGAAACATTTTACCAGATTTTCTAGTAAATTTTCATGTGTAACAAAATACGCAAAACTTAAATTTAAAAAATATATAATATCAGCGAAATTTTACTGTGCACTTTATTATTTTATGCCTTTCAAAAATGTCTATAAAAAACGTATCGTCTTTATAACAGTTATTTTAAGATTTATTATAAAATTTAATGAGTGCTATAGGAAAATGTATTGTGCTCTCGGTAAAAATTATCGTGCGCGCTGCCCTTCTTGTATAGTAAAATTTTAGCTACGTATTTGAAATTTTCTGTAACGTGAGTTACAAAAAAACTTGTCGCATACGAATTATTATGCTTTTTTCTCACTTGTCACCACATTGAAATATATCACGGTAATTTTTACCGTGAAATTCACGACAAAAATTACTTTTTAATTCTCTCCGTGTACAAGTTTTCAGGATAAAAAAATGTTCCTGCCATTTTGGGCACTTTTTGTTGAATTCTCTCGGCCAACGAAGGCGTTAACTGGTGTTTATGCGGTGTCTTGTGTATTACCAAATGGCCAAAGGTTCAATTTGAAACATTAAAAATCTCCGATACTATGTTGTAAAACTGATTAATTTTTGAACATTCAATGTATCATAAATTAATCTTTCGGTGATACAAATTTCAATCGCCTACCACTATTTCGATGTTGGTATCGAAAATCCTTAAATCTTAGTCAAATCGCTTTGTCGCACCTAAAATCTATCCTATTCCGTTGCAATATTTCGTCACATTTTCACGAAAAAAAATTGACAAGTTTATTCCAGCCGTCCGTTTAATGTTAAAGAATTTAAGGCGGGATCCTGAATTAGCCGGTTCGAAAAATCGATATTTTGAGGAATTTTTTTCGGGTAAAAAAAAAGCAAGTTTAGCGAAATTTTCAGATTATTTTATTACATGTCTGAACATAAGAAAACAATTTTTTTTAAAGAAAAATATCAACAGGCAACCGATTTTTATGCACATTCGTACCACTGCTGTTTCCATGCGACGTGACAAATGGAGCTCGTAATTTTCATCTGAAACAAAAAAACCAAAAACCATTTTAATTGTGACATATTTTTCTTCTATATGAACTAAAAAAAACGAAAAAAAAATTTAAATTTGAATGTTTTTTCGGGTTTGAAGTAGAAAATGTGCTTTTTGTGAAACAAAAAAATTATTTCAACTTGTTAAAAAAATTGTTAAGAATTTTTTTTCGACAATGTTTTTAGTTCAAATAGAAAAGAAAACGATACTGAAGCGAACAAGCTTTGGTTTGTTTCGATTGGACTTCTAGTTTTTTTGTAATCAGATACGCCAAATTAGAAAAATCGTAAAAACGAAAACTCGAGAAAACGGGCGCCCTAACTGCCCGAGCGCCCGTATACCTGCTCGACACTCCACTACGTTCAGTGCTGTATCTTTGGAAATATTTCGAATTGGGCTATAAAACTTTGTCTAGACATTCTTAGATACATCAGGAATAGATTTAAACAATAAAAAAAAATCGATTTTTTGGACCTTCTAATTCAGGATCCGGCCTTAATCATAAAGCTAATTATTTGCCGAATATTACGAGAACGAACGCTTGGGTATTGATCATTGTCATCACAACGAACCAGAGTTGAGCCTAGTGCGATTCCAACGGCCAATCGATTTTCGCGTTGTTTCAATTCGAAATTTCGTATCAATCGAGTTATAATTTTACGATTCCGCACGAAAAAAAAACAATCCAAACACTGGACAAACCGTGACAAACTCTCTTCCGCGTCCAACGGTCTCTCGCGCCAATGTAAACAAAGCCATTGGATCCAGCGAGTGCACAGGGCTCTGTTAGCCCCGGGTATTGACACATAAACAATGAAAACGAGAAAATAAAAGTATGGGAATAAAAAAAGAAAATACGCGCTATATATCGATGCCCAGCAGCCTTGGATTCGCGAAACGACGACGAAGCGGATACATCGCCGGACGAGGGTGGCTGTTCGAGCGCCTCGGCAAAGCGCAACAAATGGCGCAAACGTACGAAAAAGAGCAAAACCGGATATACAAACGGCACGAAGCTTGGTGTCGTCAGAGGATCGACGAGACTCGGCGTTTCCGGTAACATAGCGACACCAACTAGATCGTCCTCATCGTCGAAAGTGCGAAAACGACGGGACAACGTGATGGACGACAAGGATTTCGGGATTACGGGCCGTACGAGCGAAACTACGGTTGTCGGAAGAAACGGCGGTAATAATGATGATCGCAGCATTGCCAATGGTCTGAAATTAGCGCAGACACAGGCAATCGCGGTTGCCGGTTATCTCGCTGATGTTGACACGAAACAATGCCGAGTCTGCGAGTCCTGCTTCTCGCATAGAGCTTCTTTCCACGGCAGAGGTGATTTCGCTTTCATGGCGGTGGAGCAAACGGCAACACAGAAACTACCACAATTTACCGCCTACCTGCGCGCACGTAGCCCTGCGCGCAGATCTTATGATCTTGCGCAGTATAAATTAGAAACTGCGCCACAGTACAATGAGTTGACGTCATACGTGTCGATGTATTCACAGTGTATGTTGGAATAGACTCTGTGGCATTTGCAAAAAGCGACAATACGGTGAAACTCACTGCGGCCTTCAGCCAAAAGCTATACATTTTGTAAAACTATAAGAGTGGCCATGAAAGCCGTGAAACTAATAACTTAGTTCACGATAAATTCGGAAATCAACGACAGATTGATGATACTCGATTGGACCTAGATTAGATTCTTGGACGAACGAGTCAATGTAAGGGTGGCCCAGTCTCTCAGGGCTACGTGAAAAATCGTTTTCCCGCTATCTCGATATCAAATACTTGGCAGAGTCGGGCAAATTTTCTTTGTTTCTACGTGTTTGCGAAATCGGTCGAAAGCCAAAATACGATTCTCACCCTCCATCAACGTATGGCTGGTTCTATTTTTTTTTAATCCTAGAACTCATGGCTCATTGTTTTTACCTTCAAATGCATGGCTCGGGTTTATATTGACCCCATCATTTTTTTAAATCACAAAACCTATGGGGATAAATGGAGTTGAGGTGTTACTGGATGGACCATCGGGCAAAAAGTTAGTCCAAAATGGGCGAATCGTGGATTTACAAGTATAGATCATGTCGTACATGTTAAGCCTTACAAATAGCTAATTTAATAATAAATTAACAACCCGATGCGTTGGTCTAGTGGCAGCCCCCTGACACTCCTATGATTTCCTACAGGGAACCTCTCCTTGTTCTATGCGCCGTAGTTAGTTCGCACTGCGCGGCGCTGGCATTCTTCCGCGCCTCTACTCCCCTGCCCGAACCCCCCGCCGGCCATAAAGGCCATCGGAGGTTAACCGGCTGATGCGGCTGATGGGTCTGATGCTACAGCACGGACGGCGCGGAGTACTGTCAGCGCCACGTAGCGGCTGGCGTCATCGAGAGACTAGCCAGTGAGCTGACAATGAGTGCCAGGGGACTGTCAAGTGGTTAGCGTGCTGGCCAGAGGATCGGGAGGTCGCAGGTTCGAATCCCAGTCGCGTCACTTTCGTCGTGAAATATTTTTCTTCGATATTTCTCGGCGAAAGACGACTAGTTCCGTGATTGAGAGGCGAACTTGGGACGGGCTGTATCGGTATAGATTTTCCGCAGTTTCCCTATGCCCATGGCAGACATGTCATGGTGAATACGATACAGAGGGGGAAGTCGGCTGCGGCCGCAAGGAGGGGTTGAGAGGTAAACGGGGTAATTGTGGAGGGGAGGTAGACGAGAGAATGATGGAATCGGGGAGATATAGAGGAGTGATGTGGAATTGGGCGACAGAACGAAGTTGAGGTGGGTTGGGGCTCGTAAAAAGGGGAAGACCCTGTACGGCTGGAACAAACCAATGAAAAAAAAGAATAAATTAACACTTAGAAATGTTAATTTTCCACTTTTAATAATAATTTAAGTCAAATTCGACGATATTGGCGTGTGCTTGACTGAGGTTTTGTCAGTGACTGTACATCTTTTTCAACTGTCCAACAACTTATTGTTATCAATAATTATCCAGAAACTCAATATATATTGAATTTTCCAATGATTGCGATTAATTCATCGTTAAAATAGGCGATACTCCTCATTAGTTAGTTTAACCCTAGAACGGTAACCTGGGGCGAAAAACCACCCCAGGCGAGTTTAAATCTCGCGCCCTTTCTCCCTTCCTCACGTTTACGACTGACTTCTTTTAAATTCCCAGACTAGTACCTCGTGACTTCTTTTAAATTCCCAGACTTCGATTCCCGGAATAAATAGACTTTTTCGAAAATCGAGTAAAACTAACCATCCTGTCTCAAAACTGTATATTTTCACTTTATAATGCCGTTGGATTTATTCAATTTCGTTAAAAATCAACGGAGATATTGTAAATTCAATCAAAAAAGTCATTTTTACGAATTTTTCATGTTTTTCACCCTTTTACCTCATTTTTTACTAACTTTTCCTACTTCAAGCGGAATCGCTATAGGCCTAAGTGATTCTGCATTAAAAAAACGAAAAGAATGAGCCCAAGTTGAACCCTTTTCGTGAAATTTTACCGGAGATATGAATTTTTCAAAATTGGGGTGGTTTATCACCCCAGGTTACCATAATAGATCAAAAAAAATAAGGTTACCATTCTAGGGTTAATTAATTTCTCGACAATTACTCAGTCGATTTATTTGAAACTTAGCACAATCAATCGCTTAATCCTAAAACTTGATGATATATTTTCAGAATTTACGGCAATTTAGTTCCATTAGTTTTGCCATCATTAAGGTCTGCAGAAACTGTTTTCCCATAAGCGACAGTGTTGAATTCATATGCTTATAACTACTGAATTATTTAGTGAAAACATTTTCAAATAATTCATGTATTATCATTCTATCAAGAACTATCGTGCCTCAAATGTTCAAGAATTTTGGCGATTTTTTAATATCCATCCGGTAATACCTTGTAAGTTGCGCGGTGTGCAAGTACCAAAAACTAGAATAATTCCATGTGGCGTCAAGATTTGATATTAAGGGCCAGTCCACTTTGGAGCCACGAAAAAAGGCTATTTTCGCGATTTTTTTTAAGGATTTTATAAAAGATATGAATATAAAAGTTGTTGGGCTTGATCAATAAAGTCTTGAAATACATTAAAAAAAAAATAATTCATTTTTATTCATTTTTAAGTACAAAAACTATAGTTTAACGTAACGCCTGAAAAATAGGTGGGCTAGGTAGCTCCATCACAACTCGGCAACGGCTTGTATGAAACAAAAAAATCAAAGTCCATTAGATTCAGTATGACACCAGCTACAAAATGACCCTCGGATATAAAGTTTTATCAAAAAATAAAAAAATGGCAGATGAAAAACGAAAAAAGTAAAAAAAAAACGCGCTTTTTTCGCAGTTTTTTGCAATAAAAAAAGAGTAAAAATCAAAATTTTAAAACCATCGAGGGTCATCTTGTTGCGAATCATGTTTACAATATGTGGTTGAAATTTCAAGAGAATCGGTTTATTAGTTTTATAGATACGATGGAGCTAGATTTTGAAAACGTTGTTTCGAGAAAAACGCGTTTGAAGTTTATACTATGAAAAACTCTTACCTAAACTCAATCGGCAATATTGACACAATATTGACACAATATTTCTGAATGTATGTACTTTCGAAAACAGTAAAAAAAAATCGATATTTTGAAATGTTCAAAGTGGACTGGCCCCTTAAACTAAAAAAATTGGTTTTAACGGTACCTGTATTTTTGTTCGCTGAGTTCTAGTGTTTCAAGTTTTTATCAATAATTTATATTCTTTACTTATTTCTGAATACAAATCATAGCTTTCGTCCATTCGCTTATCGGCATTCCCTATACAAGGGTATTTTTTTGCAACTTCCACGTCGCTCATACGTGAATGGCAAAACATAAATATCTTCGTGAAACCTATTATTTCGTTTTCGAATGATGCCCGAACCTGCTCAGCGTGACACTGCATTATACCACACCACACAGTCTTTTTGACCGTGACGACGATAGGACCAATAAGTGTTGCTTAGCCTCCGTCGAGGAGATACAAAGAGCGACAATGGAGACAAAAGAAAGTAAACAAGAAAAATAGGAAGTCCGGTAAAGCCACCGTTGAGTCGGTCGATCGCGTCGCTCGACGCGCAAATTGCATGAAACTGGAATACAAACTAATTTTCAAACATATGTCAAAAGCTTTTGTGTCATTAACACAAGCGATATTGCAGCAATTCCTCGTGTCATTGAAAATCTCAATCCACCCAACTAACAGTTTGTCGTTGTTTTCTAATTGTGTCGTTTGATTGTTGCTAGCACGAACGCGCTTCAGATCACACAGACAGATTGAAGGAGATATTGGCAAGACCACGATCTTGCATACATACAGGTCTGGAAAGTTCGGCGTTTTTTTTAATGGTGAAGAGTGTCACTGTTAGTGAGGCACAAACTTAGTTCATCTTCTATACGCTAGAGGCGCCGTCACGTCGGGGGGTCTTGTAGAGATATACAGGGTGTCCAATAGGGAGTTGCTGAAACTAATCGGCTGTCATTTCAAAACACGTGCACAGAATCAGAAAAGCCAAATTGCTTTAAATAGAGGATACTCTGCAGTTTTAAACGCACATAAATAAAACCCTGTCAAATATTTTTTATGTCAATTTATTACATCTTATAAAAATAACGAAAAAGTACAGTGATTAATGATAGATATTTTCGAAGTGCGAACCGTTAGATTGTGCACAAAAATCAATTCTCTTTTGAAAACTGTGAAAAACTGTGTCCAACATATCGTTCGTAATGCCGCGAACCACTTCCTGGATGGCCGCGATCAGTTCTTCTACTGTGCTGGGGTTTTTAGCGTAACAATGATCTTTAATGTAACCCCACAAGAAAAAATCACAAGGGTTCAGGTCCGGTGAGTACGGAGGCCATTCTAGTCCGCCTTGAGCAAATTTAGGGTACCCCAGACCGATTACTCGAGTCCCATATACGCGATGAATAGCTTCAAACACCTCATGAGTCCGGTGCGGCGTCGCTCCATCTTGCATGAAGTAAAAAAATTTAACCAGTCCCCTCTTTTTTGCATAAGGGAAGAATTTCGTTTCCAAAAGCTGTTTGTAACTCTCTCCTGTTACCGTAGATTCCAAGAATTGCAAATAAATTCCTTTTACTGAAATCGCTGCCCATGCCGTTACTTTCTGTGGATGAAGGGACTTCGCTAGCGATATGTTGGGATTTTCCGTTCCCCAAAACCGGTAATTTTGCTTGTTTACGTACCCATTCATCCAAAAATGTGCTTCATCGGAATAAATAATCATTTTCTCATTAAGTTCTTCGGCTTCAAACATTCCCGTAATAGTGTTACAAAATTCCGATGCGTTTCGTCATGGCATGTTCAGTTAACAATTGATGAGTGCTTATTTTATACGGATTAAACTTTAAAAAATATTTCAAAATGTTGTGTAATGATGATTTGGTTATTTTTAATGCTTGAACAGCTTTCCGAATCGAATCATTTGGATTTTGTTTGAAATAATTCTCAACTTCGTTGATCTTCTCTGGTGTAGTCACCGTAACAGATGGACCTGGCAACTCGTGTCTACGGTCCTGGAGTGTACCATACTCCACGAAGTTATCGATTATCCTACAAAAATTAACGTAAAATTACTTCAATGCAGTTTAATTGAATTGAAACACAAGTTGTGTGATAGATGAATATGAATAAATATTAAATTCTTACCTTTTCAGAGTGTTTTCGCTGGCAACTCTATGAGTTCCAAACTTAGTACGAAACCCTCTATACGCATTACTATAAATTTTTCCCCTCGAGAAGAAGCACTCAATAAGATATACTTTTTCTTCCGTGGTGAGCTCACTCATTTTGACGCGCGCGCACTTGCTTCAACCACGGCTGGAATAAAACTGCGGGGCCTCAGGTATGCGCCTTAGAAAAAGGGACCCCTATTGAATTCATGGAGGGAAGAGACACTTATTTAGTTTTAGCAACTTCCTATTGGACACCCTGTAGATATACAGCAATCACCGTGATCAGGGGGCTCGCACCGTTTAATATTCTTGCTACGCAAAATGACCGCTTGTTTTAACTGCGGCTCTGTCGAATAAGCCACTTACAGTCAAGCATTAACTGCACGGGTATTCCAAAATCGTCAGTTGTTTAAAACGTACATAGTATTACAGCATTTGAGCTTTATAATAAAAAGTATTTATTCGTTCGCTCGACATTATTAATATTTTCTCGACTTTTTCGAAACAAAAACTCTTTATAAAACGTTAAATGTTGAAGGTTTTTCACTGTGTAAATAATCTGGAGACGACGACGCTTTAGCAATAGTGAGTCGTGACAACGCCAGAAACTGCCGCTGTTGACAGATCCATCAGTAATTTTTTTCTTGAATAAAATTGCAACGTATTCATGTTTATTGCAAAATTGATAACTATCAATATCATTTCTCGGGTTAAAAATATTTTTCAACAATATTATGAGTTGGAAATTGCCAATGAGAAGTTGGCAGCCTGCCGAAAACTCATTGTCATTAAATCCCCGCTCTTGCTGCAAAAGTACACTATCGAAACTCCTTAAACACGAGGGCACTCCCAAAATTTGACAATTCGAATTGAAAAGTAGGAAAATATTGAGTAAAAAAAAAGATTGGTTTAAATCTTGACGCCAAAAAAAGGTAAGCTTGTGTCGCTTCAATCGACGAAATTCAAACGTTTTACACTTTCAAAAGTTAGTTGGGTTGATCGAAAAGTACAAGACACCGTCCATTTTCGTTTTAAAAATAACGGACTTGAAGCAAATAGATATTGGCGGAGCCGCGAATATAGTAAATCTTGTCGAATGATATAAAGTATCTTTCGTAACGAGCACACACGATTTTCGACTCATCTATGCAATTTTTTTTACGCGATTACAGCTTTACAAATAAGTGCACATTAAAAATAATGTCTTTCCTCAGTTTCCTGGGCTGGTGAGAGCAACGGTGGTGTGGGATCGGAACGACTGTCCCATAGCTTGCCGGGAAGTCCGGCCGATCGAAAACCCAACTTTGAAGTCATCGGAAGCGCCGAAAGTCTCGTCGGTCGTGTGAGTAAAAATTTCACCGAACACTCAGGAATCGGCTCTGTCTTAGGCTCTCGCACAATCATCCGAACTCACTGAACTGTTGTCATTAATAATTTAGTTATTAATGACAACAGTTCAGTGGCGAGATAGCGGCCCGATAATTTTGCACACCAATGAAACTCGTTCGACGCTGTACAGAAATAATACGCGATACAAAAAAAAATATATCACGCTATCATACGTATCGTAGCTCTCGTAAAAATTTTAAAATGATTAAGGCCGTCTTCTAGTCTAGAGGACCAAAATTTGGGGATTTTTCAACATGCGATTAAAAAAAAACAAAAAATATTTCCGTATCTATCTTTTTACCACATGTTTATTCATCCTTTGACATTGTATAAAAAAATTGGCGAAAAAAAAAATCCATAATTCTGGTAGATGCAGGCTGGTAAAGTGGGGGTGGAAAAAAAAACGGCCTCTCCTGGTTGACATGATTCCGACCCTCCTGGTCATATGAAAAAAAAAATAGATTCTTAATTAGTAAGGATGTCATTATAGCCCCTACCTCAGGCAAAAAAAAAAGCAAAATGGCGGCTGTTTAAAAAAAAAAAGGTCATTTTTTGCCGTTTTTTTCACGATTGTTGATTTTTTTCAAATAATTAGTAACAAAATTTCGCGATAAATCTGGTAGGGGCGATAGAGGGGTGTATAGAGAAGGTCCACAAAAAATTTCAAGTAAATCGGTTCATTACAACTTGAGATATCATGTCAACCGTCTCGAAAAAAGTAGTTTCGAGAAAAACGCGTTTAAAGATTCGAGTACAGTTTCAGGCAGTCTAAGTCATATAATGGTACATATACTTACATTTCGTTAATCGGCGATTCCTGGTCCATAAAATACTGCTTCTTCTTCAAAATCGAAGTCTTTTGATGTGAATATCACGAAGGGTAGGGCCTCAGGTAGTCGAGCAGACGGAACCGTCTATTGTTCGATTCGGTCCGGCAGCGCCGGTCAAGTTTCCACCTCACTAATTACAGCTGTAACTCCGTTAATATTTGGAATTTCCAAATTTCCTTTGGAGGGTATATTCTTGAAATACTAAACATTGAAAATATGCAAAAAAAAATCGATTTTTTCAAAATTCTAGACTAGAAGACGGCCTTAACGAGTCCACGAATTAAATATTTTATCACTTTACTCAAAGAAATCAGGTGGCTCGTAACTTTTGCACGCCACTGTATGTATGCAGACACATACACCCTTGCTCAAAAGTATTGGGCACCCTGGAAATTTTCTATCCGGACAAAAAATTTAATATCTCGGCGAAAAAAAAGGCTATTTTCGCGATTTTTTTTGAGGATTTTATAAAAGATATGAATATAAAAGTTGTTGGGCTTGATAAATAAAGTCTTGAAATATATTTTTAAAAAATTTTAATTCATTTTTATTCATTTTTAAGTAAAAAAAAACGATAGTTTAACGTAACGCCTCAAAAATAGATGGGCTAGGTAGCTCCATCACAACTCGGCAACGGCTTGTCTAAAACAAAAAAAATCAAAGTCCATTAGATTCAGTATGACACCAGCTACAAAATGACCCTCGGATATAAAGTTTTATCAAAAAATAAAAAAATGGCAGATGAAAAACGAAAAAAGTAAAAAAAAATTAAAAAACGCGCTTTTTTCGCAGTTTTTCGCAAAAAAAAGAGTAAAAATCAAAATTTTAAAACCATCGAGTGTCATCTTGTTGCGAATCGTGTTTACAATATGTGGTTCAAATTTCAAGAGAATCGGTTTATTAGTTTTCGAGAAAAACGCGTAGTTCGAGAAAAACGCGTTTGAAGTTTATACTATGAAAAACTCTTACCTAAACTCAATCGGCAATTCCTGCACCGTACAAAATCCCTTCTGATTGCTCATAATCGTCGATTTCTTCAAGTCTTGCTTGCAAAGACACAAGTCTCAAAAGACACAAAAAGACAGGTGTCTCTTAAAAGAGACACCTGTGATCTGATTTCAACGCCGAGCTCCTTATTTTTTCGCCGCATTTTAGCACAAACAAATGAAAACCACACGATTAAACCCACAACTGAAAATACACATAACTTCGGTAAATTCGATGATTCCGTGAATGTGATTTATCGTTCACGCAGTCTTTTAACATATACCTACTTAGTAATGGTGTATCGTACTCACAGCAAGCGACAGTAACTTGTAAACAAGCTTCTATCAGCTGAGCTCGGGAGGCGCGATGAGGATTGGTTTCAGAAACTTGTATTTTTCGAACTTTACTTTCAATATCTGTGTAATGAAAACGACGCGTATATCCTACTTGTGTATGCTTATACTATTTCTTCGCATTAGGTGCCTCGGACACGCGGGAATATTTTTTTTCTTTCTTGTTTTGGGTGATGTTCTCAGACAAGCATTTACTGGTGTTGCACGCGTACATATTATTCGAGCGATAACGAATTGTTGATGGATGTTGGAACAGGTACTCGTGGAGCAGGGTCTGGGGAAATATTGCGACCCCGATTTCGTGAGATACACATCGAGGGAGATGCAGGAGGCGCTCGACATGACGAGGGAGGAGATGGATCGTGCTGCACATCAGTTGCTTCTACAGGAGAGACGCGGTCAACCGTTGACCTTCCAGCTGCAACAGGGCATAGATCAACAATGGAACGACCCAAGTCAACAGCAGCAGCAGCAGCAGCAACAACAAGGTGCCAGAGAAGTTGCTTATCAGCAATTACGCGAACAGCCGCTCTCGTACGAGCAACAACAGCAGCAGCAGCAACAACAACAACAGCAATATCGTTATCAACAGCCTCCATCTTAGCAACGCTAATGACGCTAATGGCGTCTCTGCGTTGAAAAATTAGTTAAAATTCAATACCGACCAGTCGATGATCACAAATCGCGTCATTTTACCGGTTAAAAAAAAAAAAAAGAAAGGAAAAGGGAAAACTCACGTCGCGTCGTGTGCTTTGAAGTTGTATAAAAGTATATTTGAGAATATGTGTATACATACATACACGCACATTTGCGAATAACCGTAAAGGGATATTCCTAAATTTTGTACATGTTGTATAAACATTCAGCGCTAGTTCTACCAACACAGTCAACACGCACGTACTTTGTATGCCGCGTGCCATTTTCGTACAATGGTGGGTGGGCTGTGTATATCTCTGTTTGTGAGAATATACAAATCGACGGCGGTATGGAAGAAAGTGCTATCTCAAATTGTGATAGAAGAACGTGCTATCCCAAATTGTGATAGAAGAACGTGCTATCTCAAATTATGAGAGAAGAACGTGCTATCTCAAATTGTGATAGAAGAACGTGCTATCTCAAATTATGAGAGAAGAACGTGCTATCTCAAATTGTGATAGAATAACGTGCTATCTCAAATTGTGATAGAAGAACGTGCTATCTCATATTATGAGAGAAGAACGTGCTATCTCAAATTGTGATAGAAGAACGTGCTATCTTAAATTGTGATAGAAGAACGTGCTATTTCGAATTGTGATAGAAGAACGTGCTATCTCGATCAGTCAACATATTTTCATTGATACAGCACTGGTATTTGGGGCACCTCAGTATACAGAGCACTTTTTCTGTAAGGTTATTTAATTTTCTAATATTATTTAGCTCGATAATAGAAAAAAATTAAGATATGTTTGAAAAAACAACTTTTTTTAAATCATCAATACATTTATTTATATGCAATTTTTAGAACCTACAGTTACTGTGGGTTCTAAAAATTCCATATAAATAAATATATTGATAATTAAAAAAGAGTTTCTAATATGATTTAGCTCGATAATAAAAATTAAGATATGTTTGAACAAACAACTTTTTTTTAATCATCAATATATTTATTTATATGGAATTTTTAGAACCTACAGTTACTGTAGGTAACTGGTAAATTCCATATAAATAAATATATTGATGATAAAAAAAAAGTTGTTTGTTCAAACATATCTTAATTTTTTTCTGTTATTCGAGCTAAATCATATTAGAAAATTAAATAACTTAACAAAAAAAGTGCTCTGTATACTGAGGTGCCCCGAATACCAGTGCCGTATCAATGAAAATATGTTGACAGATCGAGATAGCACGTTCTTCTATCACAATTCGAGATAGCACGTTCTTCTATCACAATTTGAGATAGCACGTTCTTCTATCACAATTTGACATAGCACGTTCTTCTCTCATAATACGAGATAGCACGTTCTTCTATCACAATGTGAGATAGCACGTTCTTCTATCACAATTTGAGATAGCACGGTCTTCTCTCATAATTTGAGATAGCACGTTCTTCTATCACAATTTGGGACAGCACGTTCTTCTATCACAATTTGAGATAGCACGTTCTTCCATACTGCCGTCGAAATATACATATATATATATACATGAAATTATGTATGGGGCATCCTATGCCAATTCAGCCACTGAAGTTAAAGCGTTACACCACCTTGGCCCTCGGAAGAGAAGATATAAAAATAATTTGTTTTTTTTTAACCGACGATTAAAGATATAAAATAATTTTAATTTTTCACAAATACATTATAGTTTTATGAACAAGAATAAAAAAACGAATGATTTTTTTTTTAATGGCCGAGATATGTCGTCTAGTAGGATCTTTTTGTGAAAAGCCTTGCCGATGGTGGAATTTTTTTCTCTGTCAGGCATCGTCCGAAAAATAAATGATAAAACTTTCCTCGTAAAGAAAGGTAATGGCTAAAGTGTAGCACAGGGAAAAAGTGTAAAAAATTTCTTTTGTCGGAATGACAGCTGTTTGCAAAAAAAAAGAAGCGTGGCTTTTACCAAAATTGTGAGATTTAAAAACTAATGAAAAGTGAACGCAGCGTTCAATTAAACAAATTCTGTGCTCGATCCTAGGTAATATTATAAAGAATATATGGTATAAGTTTCATCGAGATCGGTTGAGTAGATCTCGAGATATTTTGTCAATCATTTTGAAAAAAGAGTCCTACTAGACGGCTCGTATCTCCACAAATTAAAATTTTTTTTTTAAATTCATAAAACTAGTATGTGTTTGTGAAAAATAAAAGTACTTTATATATTTATCAGTTGCGTGCAAGAATAAAAATTATTTTTATACCTAGTTTTCCAAGCGCCAAGGTGTTGTAACCCTTTGAACTAATTTTTTGGGATTGTTCGCAAGCTCAAGAATGGCCACAAATTATTTTATATCTTCCAAGCGCATATACCTATAACGAGAAATAATCGAATATACCAATGGAAATTTTACAATTCCCGCGTGCTTGTCAACCAATGATTTTGTTTACGCTCCAAAGGCTTTTCAACGTAAGAATGTTTTTTTCCTTTTTTTTTTACAGCCTTGGAAAATTCACATTAGTTCGTGAACATTCTTTAAGCCCCGATCAAATCGTGAGCTTTTTTTTTCTTCTAAATATTGAATCTTTTAATCGACATGGAACGCCGCGTATACATACGAATATTGGGCAATGTTTTCTTCAAGAGGACACGTCGAAGAATTTTCGGCGTGATATGCATTGGCAACGAACTATAATGCAACAAGTTTTCTAAAGTGCTCGATCTTCGTATTATTGTAGAGAATTAAAAAGAAAAACAAACAAAACCTCGGCCTGGCGAACTAAAAGAGAAAAAAAAATAGATACTTCATTGATTTTTGATTTTTTTTTCTTTGTTTTTCAACAACTTCCTACGTGGATTTTTCTATTGTATTTTTATCATTTCACAAGAGGGAAGAACGAGAAGGAAATAATGCCATAATACTATTCGACGAAGAGATTAATAATCTCATCGATATTATTGCTACTACATCTTTTATTCTATTTGGGAAAAAGAAAAGATGAGACGAGTGAGAAGACACAAATGCTACTCGTTTCTATTGTACGTGTATAATTATGCAACTACAAATCGTAGTATCGAGCGCACTATTTGTTACTAAAATCACATTTATTATCGCATACTTAATTATTTTGAGGTACATATATATATATATATGGGACATTCCATACCAATTCGACCTGGGTCTGACCCTCGACCCCTCAAATCTGGTTCCCGATTTTTCCTATCATTACTCTCACTCTATCAAGCAATTACAATTTTTTTTCAGATTTTTCAAAATAAATTTGAGCGCGTCATGAATTTTTGAATTTTTTTTTTTGAATACCTCGATGGCCGTAATCGAAAAAATCTGAAAAAATTCCCAAAAATACAGCGTCAGATATAAAAAATGTTGGTGTAAAATTCATAATGTCTGGGCTTTTGCTTCAACCCGTTTTGTAGCTTTTTGAGCAAAAAAAAATGAAAAAAATAAGAAGCAGAGGTCAATTTACTGTAGACTGTTGCTCGAAATTTTGTATGCATAGTACCAGATTTGTTTGGGTTTGTTTGCGGTCACTGTTCATGACCGCTTTCAATTAATCATAATTTTACGATGATATTACAGAAAAAAATGCTTTAAAAAATCCTTAAAAATTTCCAAAAACCGTTCGCCATCATCAAAAATATTCAAGCTACTGTCTGCAGTAGTAGTTCAATAGTAGTTTAGAGTGTACCGAACCTCACCAGGCATCTTACGCTTATTGTTAGTGCAATTCGCATCATTTCCAAATCCCTAATTAGGGTTTTTGTCAACCATGATAAAAAAAAAAATTCGAAAATTACAAAATACACTTTAGAAAAATCGGAGAAATTTTTTTAAAATCTGGTACTATGCATACAAAATTTCGAGCAACAGTCTACAGTAAATTGACCTCTGCATCTTATTTTTTTCATTTTTTTTTGCTCAAAAAGCTAAAAAACGGGTTGAAGCAAAAGCCCAGACATTATGAATTTTACACCAACATTTTTTATATCTGACACTGTATTTTTGGGAATTTTTTCAGATTTTTCGATTACGGCCATCGAGGTGTTCAAAAAAAAAATTCAAAAATTCATGACGCGCTCAAATTTATTTTGAAAAATCTGAAAAAAATTGTAATTGCTTGATAGAGTGAGAGTAATGATAGGAAAAATCGGGAACCAGATTTGAGGGGTCGAGGGTCAGACCCAGGTCGAATTGGTATGGAATGCCCCATATATATATATATATAGGGGAGAGTGGTCCTGAGTCGGCACTGCGGGTTGAGCCGGCACCATGGTGTTCCTCAGAGATGGAGTGCGTGTCGGCTCAATTATTTTGTCGTATGAGATGCTGGGTAAACACTGACGTAAATTATGCTTACAATTGTCAGTTTAGATTGTTCTGCGCAGCGTGAGCGCGTTTATATTTTTCGTTTGTGACATAATTTTATTTTCGTCATTCATTCTGAAGCAGCTACAGATATGTAAATATTTCAAAAATTTTAAATTACTGAATGCATTGGTTTCTTTATTCAATGTTCTAATTGATTGGTTTTGTCGATTTTCCATTCGGATTTGTTCGCGTGCGTAATCACGTGAAACGGATAGAAAGTCGTAGTGGTCTTGAGTCGGCATCAAACAGGTGGTCCTGAGTCGGCACCAATTTTTTTGATCTTGTTGCTTTTTTGTATTGTTTCTGTTAGTTTTTTTTTTTTTGCATTTTCGGTATTTTTGCTCTATAGTCATGGGACGCAATTTCAAACGCAAGACACAAAAGATAAAATACGACGACAAGAACGCCAGTCTTCGCAGCCCTCCACAAGTGGATTGCACTTGCGTTCGCGTTCTCCACAGAGTTCAGTACGCCCCACGTACTGCGAATCTGACAACGATAGCGAGTGATCATCTCTTTTTCAATTATTTTTTTTTTTTCATTCAATCCAAAATTCATATTTTTTTTTATTTTCAACATTGTACTCGAAAAATGTTTCCATATAAAATTGGACAAAAAATGCATGTTTTATTCTTCTAAATCGTTCAAATTCATCAATTTCCTGTCGTAATTTCGAGAATCTGCGCTTTTTCCTGCATTCGAGTGAAAAAAATGGGGTGTGCCGGCTCAAGGCCAGGAGGGGTGCCGACTCAGGAACACTATTTTGAGGAATGATCAAGATGTACTTTTTCACTCCGCACTGCATTGCGACTCCAAAAGCCACGCTACACCTTCCTAAATGACATTGGATTGTAGGCAAGCGATCGCTGTACGCAACCAAACACTTAGCAGCGCTATGAAATCCAAATTGCCTTCTGTTTTCGGACAAAAAGCTTAGTGGGCCGACTCAGGACCACCTCTCCCCTATATATATATTCTACTGTGAATAAAATGTTCGTGCAGTGATTGTTTGTCGACGATCTAGCAACATTGCAAGTCTCTCAGCTGATGAAACGTCTAGCAGAAAGCATCCATTACCTTTGGAGCATAATTCGTAACAAACACTTGTGCATTTAAGTTTTCTTGATTTGGTTTCTTCGTGAATATAGTTTTATTGCGTTTGGCGGTATTGTTGACAATTAAGGGGAGGTACCTGAGTAAACGGCGAGTAAAACAGGTAAACTTCGGGAATTTTTATCTCGAAAACTAATGTTTCGATTGGATCCGGATTTTTTTTATTGGAAAATATGTACATTGAGGTATGTTTAGGAATTTTTTTCAAATAAATTCGTGGACCGGAAGCGCCGTTGTTGTGGTCAGCGTCAGACGTGTTGTTCGTTGACGTGGCTTGTGGTGCCAAGGATTCCGGGCAGTCGGTTGATCCGAAACATGAAAACGCAACGGATTCTTGAAATGTAATATACAAAGGAGTTCGGCTCGTAGGATTTTTTTGAAATTTTCATTTTTGACGGAATTGCGACCGTTTTAATTTAACATTCGTTTCTCGTTCGCAATTCCCGACGTTTTTCGTTGCATAAAAAAGCAATGGTTCAATCAAATGAAAAACCCCTACGTGGCGAACGAGAAAAACTATCGAAGTATATTGTATCGAAATTTGGAGAAAATCGCGACAAGCCGTTTTCGAGATACATCTGGCACCGACTTTGAAAACTATGTTTCGAGATAATCGCGTTTGAAAAAAGTGGGTAAAGAAATGACGGCGCTCGGCCGTTGGGCCGCTGCACGATCTTTCGGTAAATTTTCCGTATAATTTTGGCGATTGCGGAATTTCAACGCGAAATGTTCGCACAATATTTTTCGTACTTCAAACATTAAAAAAAAAAAAACAGAAGTTAAAATCGATTTTTCAAAAAGTGTACTTCAATGCTGTTTCGAAGTTTGTCAGAAAAATTACTCGCAGGATAGAGATATTTTTTACCTTACCGTTAATCAGCAATCCCAGGGCCCCGGAATTATCCTACCCTTGTATAACTCGCTATAACAAAAGGCCCCAGCGCGACAGCTTCAGACCCAACCGACCGCGCGCTCGACGTTCTGCCCCCTTTCGCAGAATAGCCCACAACTTCTTCAATATTGCGAATTTCTACATGAAATTTATACACAATATTCTTTGAACTACAAACTACAAGAAAAAAAAATCGGTTTTTCGAAAAATTTACTCAGGTACCTCCACTTAAATCGCTACAACTCAAGTGGATTCAACGTCCACTTTTTATCTTCACAGTACACTTGGCGTGCGCTGTTCTTAACATTTCAAGAATTTCCGGTTCGTTTTTTCCGCGTTTAAGGCCGTCTTCTAGTCTAGAGGGCCAAAATTTGGGGATTTTTTCAACATGCGATTAAAAAAAAAAACAAAAAATATTTCCGTATCTATCTTTTTACCACATGTTTATTCATCCTTTGGCATTGTATAAAAAAATTGGCGTAAAAAAAAATCCATAATTTTGGTAGATGCAGGCTGGTAAAGTGGGGGTGGAAAAAAAAACGGCCTCTCCTGGTTGACGTGATTCCAACCCTCCTGGTCATCTGAAGAAAAAAAATAGATTCTTAATTAGTAAGGATGTCATTGTAGCCCCTACCTCAGGCAAAAAAAAATTCGCAAAATGGCGACTGTTTAAAAAAAAAGGTCATTTTTTGCCTTTTTTTCACGATTGTTGATTTTTTTAAAATAATTAGTAACAAAATTTCGCGATAAATCTGGTAGGGGCGATAGAGGGGTGTATAGAGAAGGTCCACAAAAAATTTCAAGTAAATCGGTTCATTACAACTTGAGATATCATGTCAACCGTCTCGAAAAAAAGTAGTTTCGAGAAAAACGCGTTTAAAGATTCGAGTACAGTTTCAGGCAGTCTAAGTCATATAATCGTGCATATACTTACATTTCGTTAATCGGCGATTCCTGGTCCATAAAATACTCCTTCTTCTTCAAAATCGAAGTCTTTTGATGTTTTTTGATTATGAGAAGTTCGGAGTTCAGAGCGGTGAATCCGCTGTTCATCACGTCTGAGAGCGAACGCCGGTTAAGTTTCCACCTCACTAATTACAGCTGTAACTTCGTTAATATTTGGAATTTCCAAATTTCCTTTGGAGGGTATATTCTTGAAATACTAAACATTGAAAATATGCAAAAAATAAGTCGATTTTTTCAAAATTCTAGACTAGAAGACGGCCTTAATAAGGAATTTCGCGTTTATTCGTTCTATCAAATTATTGCAATTAATATTTCAAGCATCTGCGACACGCGATAAAACTGTCTCCACGAAAATCAAGAAAAACAAAAAAAAACTAAACGCACACGCGTTTGTTACGAACTTTGCTCTAAAGGTAAAGTTTCTGCTGCGCCCTTCGACTAGCGGAGAGATATATGCAATGTTGCTAGATCGGTGGCAAATAATTGGCTGAATAATTTTTTTGTCCACACCGCGTGTACATGTACGAGTATATCATGGTTGTCGACATATAAAATTATTATTATTATTATTATGAATTATAACCATTATTACTGTCCGTAACGAAGATTTTAAGAGAGAATAACAAGTGCCTAAGTATCTATAATAACTTATTTCGGACCAGAGAAGATCTTTATGAATAAAAATATATAATAGTTAAAGTATATTAATACGATTGATGAATTATTCGATACGTAAGCGATTGTATTGGTATATACAGGAGGTCTAAGTGCATTTCTTGCATACTCCTAGACACATAGTGGGGAGTTGCTAATAATGCAATATATTTCGGTAATGCAATATCCGTTTCATTGAGGATTCTCACGGGAATCTGCAACGGATATGACGAATCTAGCATTACGTGTTCGAGAATAAATTGAAAAATCGATTGAAAAAACAATATTGAGCATATTCGACGGCAGTATGGAAGAACGTGCTATCTCAAATTGTGATAGAAGAACGTGCTATCTCAAATTGTGATAGAAGAACGTGCTATCTCAAATTATGAGAGAAGAACGTGCTATCCCAAATTGTGATAGAAGAACGTGCTATCTCAAATTGTGATAGAAGAACGTGCTATCTCAAATTGTGATAGAAGAACGTGCTATCTCAAATTGTGATAGAAGAACGTGCTATCTCATATTATGAGAGAAGAACGTGCTATCTCAAATTGTGATAGAAGAACGGGCTATCTCAAATTGTGATAGAAGAACGTGCTATCTCAAATTGTGATAGAAGAACGTGCTATTTCGATCAGTCAACATATTTTCATTGATACAGCACTGGTATTTGGGGCACCTCAGTATACAGAGCACTTTTTCTGTAAGGTTATTTAATTTTCTAATATTATTTTTTTCTAATTAATTTTCTAATTTATTTTCTAATATAATAGAAAAAAATTAAGATATGTTTGAATAAACAACTTTTTTTTAATCATCAATATATTTATTTATATGCAATTTTTAGAACCTACAGTTACTGTAGGTTCTAAAAATTCCATATAAATAAATATATTGATGATTAGAAGAAAGTTTCTAATATGATTTAGCTCGATAATAAAAATTAAGATATGTTTGAATAAACAACTTTTTTTTAATCATCAATATATTTATTTATATGCAATTTTTAGAACCTACAGTTACTGTCGGTAACTGGTAAATTCCATATAAATAAATATATTGATGATTAAAAAAAAGTTGTTTATTCAAACATATCTTAATTTTTTTCTGTTATCGAGCTAAATCATATTAGAAAATTAAATAACTTAACAAAAAAAAGTGCTCTGTATACTGAGGTTCCCCAAATACCAGTGCTGTATCAATGAAAATATGTTGACTGATCGAGATAGCACGTTCTTCTATCACAATTTGAGATAGCACGTTCTTCTATCACAATTTGAGATAGCACGTTCTTCTATCACAATTTGACATAGCACGTTCTTCTCTCATAATACGAGATAGCACGTTCTTCTATCACAATTTGAGATAGCACGTTCTTCTATCACAATTTGAGATAGCACGTTCTTCTCTCATTATTTGAGATAGCACGTTCTTCTATCACAGTTTGAGATAGCACGTTCTTCTATCACAATTTGAGATAGCACGTTCTTCTATCACAATTTGGGATAGCACGTTCTTCTATCACAATTTGAGATAGCACGTTCTTCCATACTGCCGTCGATATGTTTTATTTATTTTTTACTAATCGAATAATAAATTTTAAAAATCAATTTTTATCTGTCAAATGATAATGCATTATTCGTACCTCATACTACGTTGACAACTCTGAAGTAATACGAGGCAGGGTACTTGGGGAAACGAAAAGTCTGTAAGAGTGAAACAAATGGAATGAAAGCGAGCCTTTGCTCGGCTGTGTTTCATCAAGACGCTTTCACAATTCGTCAAAAAAAGCAAATGTTCAAAATTTTCGTAACATTTGCGCGCCTCGCTAACGTCCAAGTTATTCAGCAATATCTTTTGACAACAATTGTTCTTTGTTGACGCTATTTGACCCTAGAATGGTAACCTTATTTTTTTTTTTGACCTATTATGGTAACCTGGGGTGATAAACCACCCCAATATTGGAAAATTCATATCTCCGGTAAAATTTCACGAAAAGTGTTCAACTTGGGCTCATTCTTTTCGTTTTTTAATGCAGAATCACGTAAGCCTACGGCGATTCCGCTTGAAGTAGGAAAAGTTAGTAAAAAATGAGGTAAAAGGGTGAAAAAAAAAAATGAAAAATTCGTAAAAATGACTTTTTTGATTGAATTTGCAATATCTCCGTTGATTTTTAACGAAATTGAATAAATCCAACGGCATTGTAAAGTGAAAATATACAGTTTTGAGACAGGATGGTTAGTTTTACTCGATTTTCGAAAAAGTCTATTTATTCCGGGAATCGAAGTCTGGAAATTTAAAAGAAGTCAGTCGTAAACGTGAGGAAGGGAGAAAGGGCGCGAGATTCAAGCTCGCCTGGGGTGGTTTATCACCCAAGGTTACCGTTCTAGGATTAAAATAGTAGCGGCAAACTTTTGTTTCTCCATATTATCACGTCAAAGTATAATATATTGTTCGACGAGTAGTTATTGCTGTTTCGTTTTCTCACAATGTAGACGAAACTGCGCTCCAAAAGACGTCGTCTGTTGTGATCGCAAGTTTGTGTTAAAATAGAAATGTTAAAATGAAAGATCCATTTTGTCATATTAGATCTTGTGTTGTTGTTGAAAGTGTCGCGGCACGAATTATCGCGAAGAATTTACCAAAATGAAATCACGGACGAGAATTACATTGCGCGAGCGAACAATTCGTAGTTACGATTATTGCGTGTGGAGGGACAACCGTGAGAGAAAGACACCAAAAGGGCTGACGACCGTGAGAATCATTAGGAAACATTATTATATACACTCAATTTTATCGTAATTGCTTTTCGACGTTGTCCTTCTTGTATTTACGATGTACTATCTAATGTCTTTTTATACTATTGTAAAAAGTGTTTACAGTTTAAACGAAGAAGGAAAAAATCAGGATCCGTAGCGATCATAGCGGATGTTTGAAAAAAAAAGAAAAAAAAAGAAAAAAAAAAGCACACGGAGAAAAACGAGCGCGCGAGCGAAATCTTGGCAGATCCGAGATGTGCCGCGCACTCGTGTGCAAAATGTATAAAACTGTGATTCGAAACGAAACTAAAGCGAAGAAAGCAACCAAAAAAAAAAAAAAAACCGCGTTGACCCTAACAACAACAAAAAAAACGTACGGGAGGAAAAACTCGATCAATTGAAGACTTATTGTTGGAGTATTCTTGAAAAGTGTGCTATACACGAACTTTGAACGATCGGTTTTTTTTTTTTTTTTTTTTTAGTACTGCACGAACCCAGGCGATGTCGGGCCTCACACGCAAACGAAAAAGGCTCTTTGAATAACGGAAGACACTATAATATACGTTCGATTAGTTGAGCTCGCTCTTCCCGTTGAATCTTTCCTTGCCTCCCCCGTTGAGCGAAGAAAAAGAAAAGCGATGAAAAAGAAGAAAAAAAAAAAAAAAAAAAAAAATCAACCGACCAAATATCACTGACGAGTGCCTGAGATTGTCCACGATATAATTCTTTCCCTGATCCAATTTCGTATTGTCGTTGATTCGTAATTGACGTAATATTACCGCATAACACAGTTAACGATACGGGAAAACCAGAGGACGCGCAAAAATCATTTAGCATCTTTTTTTTTTTTTTTTTTTTTTTTTTTTTTTCGACGACGAATGAATAATGGTCGAACCAACGTGCACACGCTTAAGGGGAGATATACACCTAGGAGCCGGAAAAAAAGCTCATTTTTGTGAATTTTTTTCAAGGAAAACTACTATTTGAAATTTCGAATTGGGATTTTAATTATCTAAAGGTATATACATTCAAAAATTTGTTTAATTTTCTTTATCAAAAAATATCAAAAATATACAAGGATATTGTATGATCGTTGGAGCGTCGTAAAAAAATCTGCGTATACGGTACCCACTGGCGTTTCTTCAAAAATCATCTGAAAAAAAAAAACCAAAAAGATTATTAAATTAGATACTATAATCTGGTACTTGTCATAGCCGATTTTGAAAATATCGATTTATGACAAAATGGCAAACGTTTGAACATAAATAGTGATTTTTGGGCCAAAAATTAGTTATTATTTTGCCTATAAAACAAAAACTAGGTAACGGAAAAAAAAAAAATCCTATGACAAGTACTAGACAATGATGTATAGAATAACCAAAAGAAAACCTCAAGGCAATCGGTTCATTGGTTTTCGAGAAATTTTGGGTACCGATTTGAAAAAAAAACCGTGGTTTTGAGAAAAACGCGTTTGAAAATTTGGGAATGAATAAATCATGAAATTTGTCAACTTGCATGGAATCATCGATACCCCAGGCCCATAGTGTAGGTCTTCTACGGTCGACGGAATGTTCATAGCTTCGAAATTTTGTTGTCGGCGCCGTATTCGACCTTCTTTTGTCTGTTCTTGCGCTTGCAGCTCGGCTTTCGCTAAGCGAGTTTCGTCTTCTTGCGCAGCGTAAAAGTGCGCTCCTGATCCAACCGATATTCCTAAACACGTTCGTAACTTTCAATAATGAGGTGACAACATTGTTGAACGTGCATGTTGCAAGAAATACAGCAATGTTAACGATTTTGGCGCCCCGCTGTTCATCACTTTTGGAGCTATCTTCCAAACAAGTTGGTTGAAGCTCTCATTGCGGTTTTGGGTATATCCGCCAACACAGCGTTCTAACAATTTGTCATTGCTGAGGTCTTCGTATATCGGTTTGATGACGTCTAACACCATTTTTTTGGCAATGCAGAATAATCGCGACGGAAATTTTTCAGTTCTTGTTTAGCTTTCGCTTGTTGCCACTTGCACCACGATTCGGGGCCTTTCTCGGCTGCAACTGGCTTATTTATCGAAATATTAACTTGCCGTTTTCACCAGATATTCCGGAGACCTGAAACTTCAAGAAAATGCAACAACAAAAAAAATCGATTTTTTCGACCATCTAGGTGTATATCTCCCCTTAATAATAAAATTCGCTCGATCATATTTGCGCACAAAAAGTATACGATAAAGTTATCGTCGAGCGACGTTGGGAATATTTATACGTTAGGTTGAACATTAACGATTGAAAGAAACAAAACAAACGAAAAAAATGAAAGCAGTAATCTGCCTGTATGATTGCTAATAGCGTATCAACAAAAATGACCGTCGCTCTGACTCTGAACAACCGTATGGTCGAAAAAAAAAAAAAAAAAGAAAAAACAAAAAAACGGATTTGCCAATTCAAATTTGCGGTCGATAATTTACACATATTTTCTTAAATAAGCAGTTATTGTTATATCCGAAAATGCGTTTATACGCGTGCACAAAACGTTGTAAAAAACCAAAAATAAAGGTCGAGATAGCGAGGGAGTGAGAGATAAAATATCCGCGTGACCACTGTTCAGCTTAGATTATTGTAAATAGGCGAATTGACATAATGCGGTAATTCATGGAACTATTAGCCAATTTTTTCGATTTATTTAGTTGTATAAGTGACAAAGGGAGAAGGAGCAAAAAAAAAAAGAACGTAAACCTTCAATCGCGTTAGATAGGATATATAAGTCGGTTATAACGTGTAAATTCGTTCGACGAGGATTTATACAGAGCGATGTATAACGTGTACATTTTATTCGAAACTATATATATATGGGGCATTTCATACCAATTCGACCTGGGTCTGACCCTCGACTCCTCAAATCTGGTTCCCGATTTTTCCTATCATTACTCTCACTCTATCAAGCAATTACAATTTTTTTCAGATTTTTCAAAATAAATTTGAGCGCGTCATGAATTTTTGAATTTTTTTTTTTGTACACCTCGATGGCCGTAATCGAAAAATCTGAAAAAAATCCCAAAAATACAGTGTCAGATATAAAAAATGTTGGTGTAAAATTCATAATGTCTGGGCTTTTGCTTCAACCCGTTTTTTAGCTATTTGAGCAAAAAAAAATGAAAAAAATAAGAAGCAGAGGTCAATTTACTGTAGACTGTTGCTCGAAATTTTGTATGCATATCACCAGATTTGTTTGGGTTTGTTTGGGTTCACTGTTCATGACCGCTTTCAATTAATCATGATTTTACGATGATATTACAGAAAAAAATGCTTTAAAAAATCCTTAAAAATTTCCAAAAACCGTTCGCCATCATCAAAAATATTCAAGCTACTGTCTACAGTAGTAGTTCAATAGTAGTTTAGAGTGTACCGAACCTCACCAGGCATCTTACGCTTATTGTTATTGCAATTCGCATCACTTCCAAATCCCTAATTAGGATTTTTGTCAACCATGATAAAAAAAAAATTCGAAAATTACAAAATACACTTTAGAAAAATCGGAGTATTTTTTTCTAAAATCTGGTACTATGCATACAAAATTTCGAGCAACAGTCTACAGTAAATTGACCTCTGCTTCTTATTTTTTTCATTTTTTTTTGCTCAAAAAGCTAAAAAAACGGGTTGAAGCAAAAGCCCAGACATTATGAATTTTACACCAACATTTTTTATATCTGACACTGTATTTTTGGGAATTTTTTCAGATTTTTCGATTACGGCAATCGAGGTGTTCAAAAAAAAAATTCAAAAATTCATGACGCGCTCAAATTTATTTTGAAAAATCTGATAAAAAATTGTAATTGCTTGATAGAGTGAGAGTAATGATAGGAAAAATCGGGAACCAGATTTGAGGGGTCGAGGGTCAGACCCAGGTCGAATTGGTATGGAATGCCCCATATACTATATCGTTCTCATTTATCCTTTTGCACGAATTGAAACAATGAAAAGCGCAGTTTAAAGTGTCAGTAAAGACTTTCCGTCATGGCAACGTTCGCGATGAGAGTCAGATACAGAAATAAAATCATTATGTGAGGAACCAAATGAAAGTTTGTGGAAAGTAATGATTCTGCCAAATAGAAACGATTTAACACGAAAGTTTGTTGTGTTGCTGTTGTTGTCGAGATTGTGTCGAATTAAAAAAAAAAAAAAATACATGAGTTTGAAGAATCTCAATACACGAGCGTTTTTTTTTTTCTTATTTTTGCGAATAATAGATAATTTTGTCTAGTCAATTTTATCTTCATCGACGTCATTGACGATTTGGAATATTTTCCCAAAAAATATTCTTCGTAATCAGCTTATCGAGAGTTGAGCCGCCATCCTTTTTTTTTTTCTATGTGATTTCAAATGTTTCATCTTGCGATTGTTCGTAAAATTTTCCTCGAAAATGGTGCAATGAAATTCAATGAAAATTCCACATATTGGGACGCTGAATAAGTTCTCGCTGTTTTCCAACGGATGGTGTTACCAAAACTGCGTGCGGGTACTTTGAAACAGAGTTGGCAGTAACTAGTTACTTCAGTATCGAATTCGATTGAAGAAAACTCGATATAAATGTATCGAGCAACAAGAATTCGACCGATACTTCGCTACAAAAGTAGCGATCACCAACAATCGCTCGATACTTTTGTATCGAGTAACGAAAAATCCTTTGATACTCGATACTTTGGTATCGAGCAACGAAAAGTTTTTCGATACTCGATACTTTTGTATCGAGCAACGAAAAGTTTTTCGATACTCGATACTTTTGTATCGAGTATCGAATACATCTTCGTTACTCGTTACACAAGTATCGAGTATCGTCGATTACTTGTGTAACGAGTAACGAAGTCGGTTACCAACTTTACTTAGGTCCCGGCGGATAGTCCTCGCGTGAACCGCACGCGGACGGCGCGCTGTCCGTTCGGGACTTATGCGTTGACAACGCGCGGTCAAGGCAACGGCAAGCGAGCAGCAGATTGTTACCGAATAGTTCACTCGCCGTCGACATATTGGCAGCTTGCGAGCGCGGCGATCCGGTGAAGCTACGGAGTTGATAAGTGAGCGCATATTTATGGAAAGCCCATATAAGAATTCACCACACACACAGCTCGAGGCGAGGCGGTGCTGGTCGGTTGCCGAGTTGACAAGTGAGCGACGATCTTGATGCTCACAACCAATTGGCTTGGTGAAATTTTCAAAATCTTCAATCTCATTGTATCATACGTATATTTCTATTATTTTACATAACAATATACAGACGGTGTACACGCATTGTTTGTGGGTATACTGTATTCTGCCGAAAGTGACTTGACGCTCACGTCGAAGTACATCGCCCTTACATTCTTGTTCGCTTTTATTCTCGTGAGCAATGGGCTTGACTCGAGCTGACGCTTCGGCGAAGCTGGTTGTCGCGAAAAGAGAAGAAGAAAAAAAAAAAAAAAAAAAGAACAGAAACGCAAGTCAGATTCGAGCGTGATTTGAAAGAATCAACTAAATGGATGAGAAAGGGAAACAAGGAACAATACATTCGCTATTATTTCATAACTTGAGCTGCCTTTTTCGCCTTGATGAGCTCTACAAGTTCCTGCAAAGAAAAAAAAAGAAACAATTCACATTTCCGACAAATAATAATTAATAGTTGTTTTGTGAGAGGGGACACTACTAACCTTGTATCGTCTCATGCATTCCTTTTTCGTCCTCGTTGGTATGCAACTGGCGATCTGATCCCACCTATCGGCAACAGGCGCGGAATAAGTCTTGAGAGCTTGTTCCAATAATTTTTGTTCCGCTGGTGTCCAAGGCTGCGACACGACGATCGTTGTTTGCTGCTGTGGCACCTCGTCTTTCCTGACCTCATCGGCAGTGCCGTTTGATATCGGATTATCGAGACGCTCCGTAAAGGCTGGCATTCTCTCGTCAATGGCCTCTTTGCTCTTCTTATCGGCAACAAAATTGTCGTAAGCTTTTTTGTTCGCTTGTTCCTTAAGGCTCGATTTGCTGAAGTCGGTTGATTGCAAATCCTTTGCTTTCGCTAAAACCTCTTTGGCGTCCCGTTTAACGCCGTTCGCTGAACTACCGTGTTGATTTATGAAATTAGCAACAACATCCCAGCGTTGATTAGTACCAGCGGGAAAGAGATTAACGGCTTTTATGAGTAATTGCAAATCGTGCTCGGTCCAAGGCACCAAATGCGCTTTCACTTGTTTCTCCGGTGTGGAACGTGGATCATTATTGGTTACGCCGACTCGCCTCTCCGCTTCCATTCTCTTTTCCGTTTCCTTTACGATATCGACGAAAGCATTGCGACCGTTTGCCTGTAAATTCTTTATGGCCTCTTCGAGCTGGGCGAGCTTGAATAGCTCGCAAATTTTCTCCACGCTTTCCATATTTCTTATACTCTCGGCCGGTGTGTGAGCAAAGTAATCGTTGCTCTTGCACAAATCACGAAGAGCCTTGCGCTCCTTCTTCAATGCTTTCTTCAGCGTCTCCCTTTCCTGCTTGAGAACGTCGTTTCGCGCTTTTTCCTCGGCATCACGTTTCTCACGTTCTTCCCGTTCCTTGGCCGCTGCCTCGCGCGCCAATCTCTCCTCCTCCTGCTGACGCGCCTTAGCGGCCTCCTGTTTCGCTCTCTTCGCCGCGGTCTTGCGATCCTTGTCCTCCTGCTGAAATTTCTTTATCCTCGGATCGGCGTTGTAGGCTACATCGACGAGCGAACGTATCCTTGCCATCTCTTCTTTCTTTCGTTTGGCGCGTGTCGCCTTGTTCTTCTTCTCGATCCACTTTCTCATGTCACGGCTGCGGCAAAGAAATTCCGTAAGAATAATTCTCGTGATGGGAGGGGAAAGAAAAAACAAAAAAAACAAAAAATTACAGGGCTTGCTCCGATTACTCACTCTTGCCCGCTCTCTTTGTCCTCCTCGTCGAGGTACGAGTACTCGCGCCACGACTCAAATTCGTACCAGAAGGAGTAAAAGCGCTCGACTTGATCGCGCGAAGTATTCGGATCGCCCAGCTGAGGTACCGGCTTCTTGACGGACCATCTGGCGTTCTCCACGAAGGCACGTCCCATTGTATCGTAAAAATTATTTTTGGCATCTTTCTCGTCGGGCAAATCGTCGCTGAAGTGAGAATCGACGCTGTCGTAACTGCGTCGCTTCACAGGATTGCCGAGCATCTCCCAGGCTCTCGTTATACAAGTAAAATAATCGTCGTCCTCTCGTATCTCTTCGCCCATCGCCTTTCTCTTGTCCGGATGATGTTTCAGGATCTTTTGTTTGTCTGCGAATAAATCCTTGTTAATGCCTCGAGGGGTAACATGAACCGCTGAATGGACGGGGACCAATGAACGGACGAAAGCTCATTTATATTTCAAATAAGTCAAGAATAATAATTGTCGATAAAAACTCAAATTACTGCAATTCAGCAAAAATAAAAATCACAGGTGCCGTTAAAACCAATATCTCAGTTTAATGTCAAATTTTGACGCCACACGGAATTTTTCTAGTTTGTGATACTTGCACACCGCCCAACTTAATTACGATACGGCTGTGCGCAGTAAGTGTTCCGAAGGCGAAAACAAAAGTTTTTATGAGTTTTGAGGGTATTACTTTTGTTATTTAAGATAGAAGCAATCTTTGATTGTTTGTAAACATTTTAAATAAATTCGTAATAACAGGTCACAATTTGATGTGTTTATTCACTGGGAGGACATGTTCTTATAATTCTCAAAGCAGAGTGAAAAATTTAACGCATCAGCTACAAATAGCAAGATGAATTACTGTTTAGAATTGACAATGTACGTTTCATCAAACGTTGTCATAAAAACGGTGTTGAAGTTTGCATCGTTGGAATGCATAGAAAGTTTGTTTGGGTTTGTTTGGGTTCTTTTTTATATTTTTATTTTCTTACTTTCATATTAATAATAATTAATAATAATAAAACGCCAAAATTCTTGAAAATTTGGCGTTTTTTATAATAAACGCCAAATTTTCAAAAAATCAAAACGCCAAAAAAATAATTTCTCGTATTATTTTTATAATAATACATGAATTATTTTTCACTCAATAATTTAGTCGTTATAAACATATGAATTTAACACGATCGCGTATGGGATGACAGTTTTTGCAGACGTTAATGGTTGTAAAACGAATGGAACGAAATCGCCGTAAATTCTGAAAATATTACATCATCAAAATTTAGGATCAAGCGATTGATAGGCTAAGTTTCAAATAAATCGACCGAGTAATTCTCGAGAAATTAAGGGGCCAGTCGACTTTGAAAATTTCAAAAAATCGATTTTTTTTTTACTGTTTTCGAAAGTACATACATTCAGAAATATTGTGTCAAAATTTTATGAAAATCCGAGCTCTCTAAGTATTTTTTTTTTTACCTGAACGTCAGGACCTCATTTCGTCTACCTGAGCGTATAGCGCGCTCGGCCGACCTCAAAGCTAAGGCACTTCAACAACATTACAAACATCCTCCTGCTCTTTCTGAGGAAGTACAGGAAGTTTTAAAACCTATTTACGAGGATCTCACCAAAAGAAAACTGCTCGAAAGGTGTTTAGGTGGCCATACGCAAAACAATAATGAAAGTTTTAACAACTGCGTATGGAATATGCCACCTAAACACATGTTCAACGGCAAAAAAATCGTAGACATTGCCTGCAAAGTTTCCGCGTGTGTCTTTAATGAAGGATTCCGTCCAGTGCTTAAAATAATGGAAATAATGGGCGTCAAACTCGGCCCGATCGCCATCGGATTCGCCGACAATCGCGATGACGAGCGTGTTCGCTCTGCAAACCGCCGCAGTTCTGAGTGCTCAAAAGAGACCAGAACCAAACGAAAGCAAGCAAGACTCGAAGACAATCGACGATGATGAGCAATCAGAAGGGATTTTGTACGGTGCAGGAATTGCCGATTGAGTTTAGGTAAGAGTTTTTCATGGTATAAACTTCAAACGCGTCTTTCTCGAAACGTTTTCAAAATCTAGCTCCATCGTATCTCTAAAACTAATAAACCGATTCTCTTGAAATTTGAACCACATATTGTAAACATGATTCGCAACAAGATGACCCTCGATGGTTTTAAAATTTTGATTTTTACTCTTTTTTTTGTTGCGAAAAACTGCGAAAAAAAACGCGTTCTTTTAATACTTTTTTCGTTTTTCATCTGCCATTTTATTTTTTGATAAAACTTTATATCCGAGGGTCATTTTGTAGCTGGTGTCATACTGAATCTAATGGACTTTGATTTTTTTGTTTCAGACAAGCCGTTGCCGAGTTGTGATGGAGCTACCGAGCCCACCTATTTTTGAAGCCTTACGTTAAACTATAGTTTTTGTACTTAAAAATGAATAAAAATGAATTAAAAATTGTTTTTTTTGTATGTATTTCAAGACTTTATTTGGATAAACTTCCGAATAGCTGTTACCTCCGATTTGGCTGAAATTTAGTACAGACCTTCTTTTTGACGATATAAGATAGTGTGTAAAATGATTTTTGGCGCATCGCAATAGTTTTCTCAATGTCGAATTTTGAAAATTGCAAAATTAACACGTGCGTGTATATCTATATCTACTAGCACCCACTCCTATCCCAACTCACACGCTATCCTGGCGTGTAAAGAACACACACACACACACACACACACACACACACACACACACACACACACACACACACACGCACGCACGCACACACACATGGTTTGGAGTAAAAAAATACCGCGGAATTGACGAGCCGTGGGGTCCACACACACACATACACATTTACACTAAAACCGCCCTTATCAGGGCTAGGAATGCTAAGCAGCCAACTTCCACGTGGTCCATTCTGGGTAATGCAAATGGTCTGTGAACCGCTATTGGCAGAACAATGATGGAAAAGAGGCTGCAAATTCAGAATTCCACACGATGCTCAAAGTTCCATCTTCCTCCCCAATCTTCCAGCCCAAACTTCCTCATAGAGAAAGCTTAAAGCATCGTCGACGTGTGTGTTTCTATCTTGAGGGAACTGTATAAGACGAGGCGGCTGACCTGACTAGAAAAATGTTGATAATATGAGAAATACATTGAAAAACAATTTTTTTTATCTTATGGGGGGCTGAGCCCCGCCCCGCCCCCCCGCCCGGGGGCCCCACCACCGCAAGGGCCTCTGCCCCTTGACCCCGCCGGGGGGTTTCGTCCGCCGGACTCCCCTCCCCGGCCGACCACTGGCTCCAGTAGCCAAACATGTAGGTAGAATAAGGGCTAGGAGTGCGTGCAATTTCGACATTTTCAAAATTCGATACTGAGGAAACTATTGCGACGCGCCAAAAATCCTTTTACACACTATCTTATATCCGTCAAAAAGAAAGTCTGTATCAAATTTCAGCCAAATCGGAGGTAACAGCTATTCGGAAGTACAGCCCTTTATTTATCAAGCCCAACAACTTTTATATTCATATCTTTTATAAAATGCTCGAAACAAAATCACGAAAATAGCCTTTTTTTCGTGACTCCAAAGTGGACTGGCCCCTTAATTTAAAAAAAAGTTCAGTTTTTTTTGTACACTCGCTCGTATCTTTCTAACGCTTACAGGCTCTCTTGATCATATCCTCCGTGGCTTTGTGTCTGAGCTTTCTGAGTCCCAATACCGCGTAATGATCCTGTTCCTTCCATTCCTTGGGATCCAGCGAGCGCAAATATTCCAAATCATCTTCGAACTGATCTTCCGCGTTCTCTTCGTCGCCCGACGACTCCGATACCTGGCCTGTCTCGGTGTTCCTTTCGAATTGAGTCCTCAGTCTGGTGTGAGCCGCGGCGTGTAATACCGGCGTTCCGACAGCTTCGAAGTATACCTTGCGCAACGCTGAAGAAAAGACGACAATGCATCGTAGACATGGAACGTTAGGTTAGCGGCGTTATTCCAAAGAATTTGAAGATATTTTTCTCGTCGATGTCGACAAAACGACGCTACCAAATGAAAAAACTACGTGGTCGTAGCGAAGAAAACCTCAATAAACTTTATTTCTAACCTAAAAAGGAATAGTAAATTCCGTTTTTTTTTGCCAAGTACGAAATAAGTTATTCGGAATTTTCTGTACGATGCTCGAACGTTGAGTCGCGGCTGAGAGCGTAAAGTATAACCTCCGTTGCACGCGTATGATACGGCATAACCTTTTATTAATCTTATTACTTACCGGATATCGTGTTGAATATAACGCATTCGCCCATTTCCACAGTCTGTGTCATATTTTTTTTTGGCAAACAAAGCGAGAAAATTTTCCCACCAATTCAACGTGTAACGAATAGCACAAATTCGTGTCGCACAAGCTCACGGTCAAAAGAACGAGGACTCTCGAGGGCATGGGCAAAACCTGCCGCTCTGTAAAATCTTATGTGCACACCATGCACACGTTTGTGCCTCCCACCACTTTTTTTTTTTTTTTACTGTGTTTAATTTTTCGCACTGTCCGCTCGTTACACACGCGCGATTTTTCCTCGAAGTACGAAAGCTTTTTTTGTTTCGTTTAATCTCAGCTCAATTTGTTATTCTCTTTCTTTTGTTTATCGATACTCAATATCGACTTATTCGAGGAAAATAATCGAACACTACGCAGAGAAATTGTCGCGATCTCGAAACTATACAGAGTCGGACGGCTCGGATAAATATTTGAGCGTCAAGCGAGACGACGCTCTCACATAACCTATGAACAACGCTACCCTAACGGATATTCGCAGCTTCTATAGGTCCTGTTTAATTTTAAACTATTTTGAATATTTCGAATATGAAAATCTTTCTTTTTTTTTTATCGGTAATGTAATTACTACTGAGGTAATATAAATAAGTGCTATTTTTAAATTCCTAGCTTGACGCCTTTTCACAGCGACCTCTGGATATTTTATGGCGACTTTGTGCTTACGGTGCACAAAATCGTGTTAGGGTGAATGGGTCTACAAAATTTCGATTTAAACAAAAAGAAAAATATCCAAACTAATCGATATGGTCTTAAGGCCGGATCCTGAATTAGAAGGTCCAAAAAATCGATTTTTTTGTTTATTGTTTAAATCTATTCCTGATGTATCTAAGAATGTCTAGACAAAGTTTTATAGCCCAATTCGAAATATTTCCAAAGATACAGCACTGAACGTAGTGGAGTGTCGAGCAGGTATACGGGCGCTCGGGCAGTTAGGGCGCCCGTTTTCTCGAGTTTTCGTTTTTACGATTTTTCTAATTTGGCGTAGCTGATTACAAAAAAACTGGAAGTCCAATCGAAACAAACCAAAGCTTGTTCGCTTCAGTATCGTTTTCTTTTCTATTTGAACTAAAAACATTGTCGAAAAAAAAATTCTTAACAATTTTTTTAGCAAGTTGAAATAATTTTTTTTTTCACAAAAAGCACATTTTCTACTTCAAACCCGAAAAAACATTCAAATTTCAAAATTTTTTTCGTTTTTTTTAGTTCATATAGAAGAAAAATATGTCACAATTAAAATGGTTTTTGGTTTTTTTTTGTTTCAGATGAAAATTACGAGCTCCATTTGTCACGCCGCATGGAAACAGCAGTGGCACGAATGTGCATAAAAATCGGTTGCCTGTTGATATTTTTCTTTAAAAAAATTTTTTTTCTTATGTTCAGACATGTAATAAAATAATCTGAAAATTTCGCTAAACTTGCTTTTTTTTTTTACCCGAAAAAAATTCCTCAAAATATCGATTTTTCGAACCGGCTAATTCAGGATCCCGCCTTAAATAGTTTCAATTAGCATCTAAACAAAAATCAATTGGGCCAGTTATTTCCAACATCAGCGCCATCTTGAATATATTACAAATTTCGATATCTAAAAAAAAAAATGGCGGACCAGCGAATTTTATTTCCAATTTTCATGGAAAATTTTCATCGTTCATAAAAAAAAAAAAAATAGAAGGGAGCCCTTTATAAAAAAAAATCCCTACGCGGTGCCATAGAGATGGGATTTTCAAACAGTTTGAGACTTGGCGAATGCAAATCGGATGAATAGTTTTTTTTTAATATCCCAGGTAGCAAAATGTTATCAATATGGTATCCGAAAGATATCCCGAAACGGATATGGATAACTTTTTGGTTGTCCAAAAAGATGCCTTTTTCTATTACAAATAGTATCACTAATGACCGCTTAGCGGATAACTTATTTGTATCCAATTGGTTAACTATACGGCAACTTTTAATGGTTGACAAATTGACAACCAGAGGTTAACTTTTATCGGTCGTCGGTACGTTAGCGTAAAGTTATCAAATAGATATATCCGAATGATATCTTCTTGAAGACATCAGAATGCCAAGATGCCACAGGCATCTAAAAGTTGTCGAAAAGGCGTCCATAAAGTTGACAAAACGATATCCAAACGGTCTCAAAAAGTGATATCGAACGGATATCTATTTATTGGCGATATATATATATATATATATATATATATATATATATATATATTATATATATCCTTTTCATTATTAAAATCGACTTATTAATAGTCTAGAATATTTAATATAGCTCGATATTAACTATTTTTAATTTTTACATGGTAACCATCGTTAACAGACGTTTATATCTGAGCGCGTATTTATAGATACGTAAATCCGTGTTCCAATATCAACTTTTTATTAACGATGTTTATGATGTTATAACCAAAAATAGGTAATATTGGGCTATATTAAATACTCTAGACTATTAATAAGTTGATTTTAATAAAGAGATAGATAAGATAGAGTTATGTCAGTTTGAAAGTGGGTTGTAAATTAAATACAAGTATTACCTAGTTAATTAGAAGTAAAATATAATTTACTATTACAAAAAAAATACATTAATGGTTGTTTGTTGTCGTTACGGGGACATCTTTTGTCGACCGCGATTTTCCTAGCCTTCAGCCGGTCGGCCCCACGACGAACGATCCCTTGAATAACCTAAAAAGTAAACGTGCGCTCTTAGAATATAAAAAAGGTACATTAAATATACATGTATCTACTCATAGGCAATTAGGAAAATATATTAGATGCGTACTCACGTGCTTGAACACCTTGCGTACTCACATGCTTGAACACCTTTTTTTTTTAATTGATTCTATTATTTCGCACTTTAATGCTCGTCGGTCATCGGAATAATGGCGCACCATGTAGGTACGCGAGCCGGTATGAGAGTACAATAGTCGTCCGTTAAGTGTCATCTTTCGGACAACATTTGGTTGCCTTTTCACCATCTCCCGCCAATTCCAAATACGTCAAAAGACAACATATTACCGATGTCCAAAAGATATCATAAAAAAGACATCATATGTGATTAGTCTTTAGGATATCCTTCGGGCAACGTTAAATTAGATACAATAGATAACAGCAGACAGATAACTTTCTGATATCTGAAAATAGTCTTCAATTAGATCACAGTTCGTGATATCTAACAGACATCCGTTTTCACCGCCAAAAGATATCATAAAAAAGATAACTTCGCGGCAACATTAAACGGGATGTCGTTTGAGAGATGTCGAATAGTTATCTTACGGTAATGCCTTAAAGATAACCTGAAAACGGTAACTTATAGGCGTCAATTGGACATTTATGCTGCCTGGGATATTACAAATTTCGATATCTAAAAAAAAAAATGGCGGACCAGCGAATTTTATTTCCGATTTTCATGGAAAATTTTCATCGTTCATAAAAAAAAAAAAAAAATAGAAGGGGGCCCGTTATAAAAAAATCCCTACGCGGTGCCATAGAGATTGGATTTTCAAACAGTTTAAGACTTGGCGCATGCAAATCGGATGAATAGTTTTTTTTAATATGTTGTCAACCAGGTTGAAAAACGTAGTTTCGAGAAAAACGCGTTCAAAGTTTTGCTGAAGGATAATTCAACATACAAACTAAATTTTTTGTCTTTTTTTTTCTCTCACCGTTAGTCAGCTATTCCTGGACCATAAAACAGCTCCTGAGCATCCAGAGACTCATCATTTTTTTTCATGTTTTGCACGCAGACGACCCTCGTGCGTGCTTTTTTCGGCTTCGTGCTCGGCTTCGCAAATTCGCTTCTCGTCGATGTTTTGACAATATTGATAGAGTGTTTCACCAATTTTTATGTTTTATATCTCCAATACATTTGCGAGGCCAATATGACCATTGTTAAAAAGTATCGAAGCAATATTAGCGGCAGTTTCAACTGTGGGTCTGCCGCTCCACGATGGCTTTGGCGCAAATTTCCATATAACAGAGTTCAAACACTCGTTATTCTGGTGAAAAGCGCCTAAACATCGTTGAAGAAGCTCGTCTTTACTAAGCTCCAAGTATATCGGTCGCCTATATCAAAGGGTCGCCTATTTCAAAGGGTCGCCTATATCAAAGGGTCGACAGGTAGCAGACCCGTTCGACAGCCGCACATCTACCGCTCGGCGCGGTCGTGCGCTTCGAACGGTTTCACATAAAATGCCGTATATCCGCCAATTGTACAAATTTCTTTAAAAAATTTGGTGTGAGCATTCTTAACAAATGTATCTTTCAGAAAATGGAAAAAAAATGACAAAAAAAATTTTTTTCACCGTGGTGTGGGGCCTTAGAAAACCAGCGCCATAACAAGCTGTTCGAACTTGCTGTTGATTGGCTAATTTCGAGGTAGCAGCGCTTTATATGGCAGAATCGAGGACCACCGCTTCACCTCATTATCTGACTCATCCCCCACTCCGGAAGTTTCCAGACCTGTATGCAAGACCGTGGACTGGGGCCAACAAGATCTAAGGAAAAACGTCGGAATGCCCGCTCTCCAGGTTTCCAAGCTCACCAGAAATAGCCTCACCGGAAATGAAAAATAGCCGGAAATACAACAAAAAAAAATTAACAAAAAGTTGCAGCGACTCTGGAAGACAAAAAAAAACCATTGATTCAATAATCCGTGTATTTGTTTTTACAAAATTAATAATAATCGCGTTGGGATTATTATCATTTTTTTCTTCTCTTTTCTGTTTCTCGACACGATATTCCATTGAGACAATGATATCCGAGCAAATGTGTGAATTCCTTGGCGCGCTTTAATCCGAGTGAAAAAAAAAAAAATTGTCTCTGCGAAGAGTCCCGGCGCGAAGGGCCAGTAAGGAAGATTTCATCTTCAATTGCATTCGTTCTCGGGCATCCGTACTTTTTTTTTTTTTTTGCACTTCTATTATTCGATCTTTCGTACAATTAGATGTCTATAACTCGGGACAACTTTTGGACTCTGTTGAGGAGAAGATCCCCGTGCTTGACCATCGCTTGGTACTGCCAATTCTTGCTGTCCGGACGATTCGTTTCGACGACACCGCCAACGCGATCGACCTTGCAGTGCAATCTTCCCGCAGCTATGAAGCGCGATATTTCTCTGTAAATGAGTCAAACATGCAAAGTAATTCCAACGTCATAGTTGAGATCGAAGATACTGGATTTCTAGTAACCCCGAAATGAGTACCGTTCCTCTATTACCGCTACCACTTCCTTTTTCATAATTAAAATGTTATACATTTTTTTTTTACAAACGTTTGTCGTAGAACGCTTCGTTTTTTTTTTATTTGCCATTTTTTCTTATATTATTTTCGTTTTGAAAAATTGAAATTCTTAAGATACTCACTGATCGATGTATTCCACCGTCACGCCAAACGCCTCGGCCATATATTGAAGCGTCAATGATCGATAAGATTCGAGAAGTTGAGTATAGGCGAGAATCCGCATTTCCCTCACGTAATAACGATAGTGTGGGAATATCAGGTAATCGGCGCGTAGCAAACCTTCGACGTGTGCTGTGTGGAAAAACAGTAGAAAAAAAAAAACAAACTTTTTTCTCGCAATTTGGACTAAACGAACACCGAAATAAATATATATTGGCAAAATTACGTTAGAACTTACAGAGATTTTTGAAGAAATCAGCGTAATGACAATTATATAACGAGAAGAGATAATCCTTGCAATCCTGATTGTTGTGCAATACTTCGAGGATCTCGGATCCTTTGATTATCTTGTCGCGCAGTTCGTTTCTCGGCAGACTTATCATACTGAGATAAACGGTGTATCTTACGAAGGTATTGTAATCCATTAGCTCGTAACTCGTGAAGGTGCTTATCGTGTCGAGGAAGAAGTTGGCTGCTTCCTTGAAATCGCGCATCGCTATGCAGTAAGTTCCTTGGTAAACTTTCAGACGGTTTCTTCTGTCCCAATCGCCTCCTTCCTCGATCAAACTGCCGATATCATTTTGACAATTCAATCATCACGTCTTTCGCATTAAGAAGCTTTTTTTTTTTCGAGTTGTCGATTTTGATATATTCCGAATGTTTCGAAGCGTTGGAAAATAACATTTAACAAGAAATTTACGAGACAACGTCAGAGAGCTTGTTTACGTAGGGATTTTTTGCTTGCGTTCTTTATGGGGCTACATGTACGCAGAGGCACGAAACAAATTTCGAAATTTGGAATGTTATTTCTGAGCAACGATTGGTGAAAATAAAACGCATTTTTTCAACGCAAAGGTACATGTATTGAGATGCTGGCAGATGATGGCATTTTTTTTTCGCAATGTTCGACGGTGAACATCATTATCTCGAGAACTATTCGATGAATTGTTTTCATATTTACAAGAAACACGTTGAGAAACATTTAGAGACTTTCTCCACAAATTTTACATACTCGAGTTTAAATTCATCGCTAAAAAAATGTCCGAAGTACCTCCACCAGCAAAAAAAAACTATTATCGCTATCGGATGGCTCCTTTTCGTACTGTGCAATTTCATTTCAGCAAATATTTCTGTGAACCTTATAGTTTCGAAGATATCCAAGGTGCTAATAAAACTTGCAAATTAATCAATCGAAAAAAGAATCCAATGTTGCATTGATACTGATGGTCGTCATTTTGAACACTCACTATAAACGTAGTAATTTTATTTACTACCGAAACTGTAAGTATTATCGCCTCTCTGTACTTTCTATGACCTTCAATGACGTTATGTTATAGGTCGTTGAACTCGTTTTAAGCTCCTCTTTCATGATACAGAAGAAAAAAAACATACCGATCCATTTTAAAAAATGGAGTTGACCTTCAAATGTCCGAAGTACCTCCACCAGCAAGAAAAAACTATTATCGCTATCGGATGGCCCCTTTTCGTACTGTGCAATTCCATTTCAGCAAATATTTCTGTGAACCTTATAGTTTCGAAGATATCCAAGGTGCTAATAAAACTTGCAAGTTAATCAATCGAAAAAAGAATCCAATGTTGCATTGATACTGATGGTCGTCATTTTGAACACTCGCTATAAAACGTAGTAATTTTATTTACTACCGAAACTGTAAGTACTATCGCCTTTCTGTACTTTCTATGACCTTCAATGACCTTGTATTATAGGTCGTTGAACTCGTTTTAAGCTCCTCTTCCATGATACAGAAGAAAAAAAACATACCGATCCATTTCAAAAAATGGAGTTGACCTTCAAATGTCCGAAGTACCTCCACCAGCAAAAAAACTATTATCGCTATCGGATGGCCCCTTTTCGTACTGCGCAATTTCATTTCAGCAAATATTTCTGTGAACCTTATAGTTTCGAAGATATCCAAGGTGCTAATAAAACTTGCAAGTTAATCAATCAAAAAAAGAATCCAATGTTGCATTGATACTGATGGTCGTCATTTTGAACACTCGCTATAAAACGTAGTAATTTTATTTACTACCGAAACTGTAAGTATTATCGTCTCTCTGTACTTTCTATGACCTTCAATGACGTTATGTTATAGGTCGTTGAACTCGTTTTAAGCTCCTCTTTCATGATACAGAAGAAAAAAAACATACCGATCCATTTTAAAAAATGCACTTGACCTTCAAATGTCCGAAGTACCTCCACCAGCAAAAAAACTATTATCGCTATCGGATGGCCCCTTTTCGTACTGCGCAATTTCATTTCAGCAAATATTTCTGTGAACCTTATAGTTTCGAAGATATCCAAGGTGCTAATAAAACTTGCAAGTTAATCAATCAAAAAAAGAATCCAATGTTGCATTGATACTGATGGTCGTCATTTTGAACACTCGCTATAAAACGTAGTAATTTTATTTACTACCGAAACTGTAAGTATTATCGTCTCTCTGTACTTTCTATGACCTTCAATGACGTTATGTTATAGGTCGTTGAACTCGTTTTAAGCTCCTCTTTCATGATACAGAAGAAAAAAAACATACCGATCCATTTTAAAAAATGCACTTGACCTTCAAATGTCCGAAGTACCTCCACCAGCAAGAAAACTATTATCGCTATCGGATGGCCCCTTTTCGTACTGTGCAATTTCATTTCAGCAAATATTTCTGTGAACCTTATAGTTTCGAAGATAATCCAAGGTGCTAATAGTTATCGATCCACCCGGTATATGCTTGGAAGCGAACTTAGTATACATACTTTTAATATAAATATTTAACAATTACATTAAGGCTTTTTTTTTAAATCAGGAACTGCTCAATCTTTGGTTGCCGTATGGATGCTACGCGTTTTAAAGCGGCCAAAACGCTCAGGAGATTGAGCAAACAAAAAAAAGCTGCATAGGGCGAGTACTTGACGTGCAAAATTTCCGTGCCCCGACTTGGAAACCGACGCGTACGAGCGTGCACAAGCTCGAGTACGCGTGTTGTTAGCAACAATGTAGCTCGAGTCGATAAAGATGTATAAAATTTCGTGCTACGATTTGGATAATGGAAGGACAAAGAAAATCACCATTCGGATAACGAAGAATGCGGATGGTGGCAGTTCGAATAATCGAGGTTCCACTGTAACTTATAAAAAATTGACGAGCTTCATATTTTGCCAAAAAAAATAAAATAACGTGGGCAAGTAAAGGGGGAAGCATCCCGTACGATTGAACTAATAATAATAATGAAGTAAACAAAAAAAAAATAGTTTGCCAAAAAGCTTTTTACATCTATAAAATAAAAGAAAATAAGTTTGGCATTCTAAACCGGTGCAATGGTCTAGCGGTTAGTGTGCTTGCCACTAAACCTGCGGACCGTGAGATCGTGAAATGTTTTTCTTCGGCATTTCGCGGCGAAATAAGACTAGTTCCACGTCTGGGGGGGGGGACAAATTTGATGACCGGCTGTATCGGTATAGGTTTTCCCCAGTTTCCCTATAATCGCGACAGAAATGTCATGATGAATATGATACAGAGGGTGAAGTCGGCTGCGGCCGCAATGAGGGGGGGGGGGGGGGGGGAAGGTGAAGAAAAACAGTGGAGGAGACACAGTGGAGGAAAAAATAGGTAACAAACGTGAACAGCGTGTACCTTAGGAAAAAAAAAAAACAATAATTAAAAAACAAATTTGGCATTCTTTACCTCTTGGCCTTGTCGATATTTCTTACGATGTGATCGTGATCGAGATAAAAGAGGCCGATTCTTATATTGTGAAATACTATGTCGAGCCTGTGCCCTAACGACACCGTCTTTTCGTATGTTTTTCTAAATGCCGATATAGCACCCTCCTTGTCGCCGATTCGACAGAGATGCTCGGATTTCTTGAGATTAGCCTCTCGAACTTCCATCTCGCCGAGATTCTTCTCCGCGTCCTCGATGGCGTCGTCCAAAGCTTTAGTTTGTTCCAAATTGTGGGCTTTCATTTTGTCCCTTAGCGCAGCGTCTACGGGCCAGTTGAGATCGCGGCAAACTTCCTCGTAGAATATCGTCATATCTGATTATAATAAAAACAATTAGTTTTTCATAATTGAAAAAAAAAAAAAAAAAAACAAGACATTTTGAATGTTTCGAGCTAATTTCCTTCAATGATGCTGAAACAATCTAAAACGAAAAATTGATAGAATTAAATATCAGAACGCGTAAATATCATTAAAGAATTGCAATATTTTCGTTTGATTATTAGGATTTTGAGATAAGCCGGGCTCGTTGATCGACGAAAAATTGTGACAGGTTAAGACGGAATGGAAAAATCGACATCTTTTCATTTTCCCGTAAACGAAAGAAAAAAAAAAAAAGAAAAAAAAACATAGTATCGCTCTAAACAATACTACTCCATTATCGGGTAGAAATAAAGGAAGAAATAGGGAAAAATATTTAAAATGCAAAAAAAAAAATATGCAAACTCACTTTCGGCTTTGATGGCATCGAGTAGTTTGGTCTTTAAATTCTCATCGTTCTTGTGCTCGGGCAGGCTGAGCAAAAATTTCGTTTGTGCGAGCTCGAGATTTGGATTCTTCTCGAGTCCGTCGTCTTCCAAATTTTCCAACGGCATCTCGTGATGTATATTCAAGAATAAGCGTCGAATTAATATCGACTGTGAGCGCGAAAAACAACGGGACAACGATGAACAAACACTTTTTTTCTCACGATATATAAATTCGTGTAGCTGAGCATGAGCCACGGATCGTGGCTGCGTACAAGAAGTTGAGTTGGCACAACGAGAGTGAAAAAAAAATTCTGTGCTGCCAACGCCATAAAGCATCACGTGAGTGTACACCACGGTCTTACATGCAGGTCTGGAAACTCTGCCAGAATTCGCATGGTGGGGGTAGGCCGCTTACGGACGAAAATATTCGTTGAGAATTGACACTACGCGGCGCTGAAATCTTGCCCCCAGTTGAACATAACCACCAAAAATAATTTTGCAAACAAAAGCGACTCATTAGTGGATTTCCCGTGCTATTGACTTATCGAAAGTGAAAAAATGCCGAGAATCTGTGCTGTGCCGGGGTTGCAAAACTGGAAGCAGAATTGAATTATCGAAGCACTCGTTATTTCGCGTGTTGTAATAATAAAATGCGACGTGGTACAAATGATTTCATCATTTTGTTATTTACCCATAGTTCGAAACCTTTACCAACGACCAAAAAACCGATAAAAAAAATAAAAACATTTATTTAAAAATTAATTAGAATTTTTATTTGAGAGAAAGAAAATAATGACATACAAAAACAATGCAATGTGTATAAATAATTAATACATAACCAGAAACCTATGCAAATGCAAAAAAAAAGCCCACTCTTCGGGGATCGAACTCGGCTCCTTCAAAACGGTAGCTCAGCACCCTATCCGTGCGACTACGATTATCTTTACATGAATAAGACAGTTTTCTAATATTTAAGTTATAGCCACGCTTGGGGTTTAATTAGATTTGGCGGCTTGTTGGGTTTGTTCACCGCTTAATTTTATTCATTATAATTAGCTATATTGGTAGATATACCACCAATATATATATATATATATATATACTGCAGAACCAATAATTGAAATGAGGTGTTACGGAGACAGGCAGATGCAGAGTATTGCGGCGATTAGCTCTGTCTTTTTTCAATACCTCCGTCTGCCCCCGTACCGCACTTCGCCGCCAACTCTTTTAAGATAGCAGCGCTCCTAGCGGCCAGAGCATTAAAAAATTTTCGTCAGTAAGCGATCCCCCCCCAACCGACGGAGTTTCCAGACCTGTATGCATGGAGACTAGAGTGAAGGAGTGGACACAGCGTGCTTTAGCAGTGGACGCGAAATCGGTACCTCTTGTGGCGGCGCTGCGGTCGAAAACATCCAAGTCATATATATATATGTAGATCAAAGATACTGCTAACCTCTCGGCTGCCGTCGACAATGCGTCGCGGTGGGGAATCCAGCTGTTGCGTCTACCTCTCCTATTTCGCTGCCTCTCCTATCTCGACGTACTCGCTTAGAAGGCATGTGCACCCATAGCGCTTAAAGCATGAAATAATGTTGGTGTGTTGGCTTCGTAATGACCAATACCGCTAGGTATAACGAATGAAATTAAGCGGTGAACCAACGTAACAAGCTGGCAAGCCTAATTAAACCCCAAGCGCGGCTGCAACTGAAATATAAGAAAACGATCTATACTGTGGAACGGTTTTGTGGCGAAATTGATAGGGTGCTGGACTACTCTTTTGGAGGTCCTGAGTTCGATCCTCGGTAATTGCAGTATTTTTTTTTGTATTTGCAGTTATGTGGTAATGTATTAATTATTCACATGTATTGCATTGTTTTAGTATGTATATATGTACATATATATATATATATAAATGAAATATATATATATATATATATGTGTGTGTAAATAAATGAAAATAAAAAATGTATGAACAAAAATGTTGTACGGAAGGAAGTATCAATAAATTGAACATCCCATTGTGAAAAAATGAACTATTGCATTTTATTACTGTAATTTGAACATTTATTATTTATCGTTATGCACAGGAAGACAATTTAACATAATATAAGTAGTATAATGCAATACTGTACAATAAAATATACAAAAGAATCAGAACGGCTTCAACAGGGTCCTACCCGATCTCGGTGAACGAAGCTTGAAAAAAATCGTATTTTTGGTTTGTTTATGATGATCCCGGAAAATGATCACGGGGTATGCAGCTGGTAGTCCCGTCACGTAATTTGAACGTGTCGCTCTTCTTTATATGCTGTTCGGCGAAATGTAATTCACAAACAAATTGAGTTTTTGTGATGTTACATTTCAAAGCATTTCTCCATTCCTTCAGCCGTTCGTCATTCTAAATGGAAAAAAATGCAAATGCAAAGAAATTTATCGTTCCAACTGAAAAATAATGCAAATTCAAACAGTTATAGTTAAATAGTGCTCTCAAATTAACTTTTTTGTACCTTAGGTGCTGTAAATAAGGAGATTGGTCGCAGCCCCAACGCCTTTCGCTTCGAATAATTTGTCGATCTGCCCCTGTCGCATCCTGGCACGGCACAGGTCCTCGGCATCCTAGAAAAACAGAAAATGAAAAAAAAACTATTATACAAATTAAGAGAGAACTAGTTATGTGTGATATTTTTGGAAACAAAATGAAAAAAATGACAGAAAAAGAAAAAAAATGTAAAAAAAAACATGCGTCAATATATTGCCGTAAACGGACGTGTGCCGCATATTTCAAAAGCATCTTGAATTCATTTTTTTTCTTTTTTTTTCCAAATTCTAAGTTATATTTCGTTCAATAAATCCTTTATTTTTTATAAACTTTTTTCATGCGTGTATATACGCTCCAAAGGTGTTTTCGTGACTATTGATACGGGCTCACAGGTATATATACAAAAGAATAAAATGAATGATTTACCTTGCTTATTGAAGGAAACGTTGAATAACGAAATCCACCAAGTCTAAACAGTAAAGAGATTATTGACACTTTATAAACGCAAAACAATACTAAACGCACGTACGCGCAACAGAGCACAATATCACGATTATGACACGAGGCAAAAGTGCATGATGGAAATGGGAAAGAGCTTTGTGGTGCGCAAGCGCTGAACGATATTATACTGCTATTGGTGGATGTTTTAGATCTTTGCGACGCTAGTGGCAGAATACAGAACTATTGAACGAACGGATTTCCAGTACGCTGGTACTACGTATTCTCCTATCCTGTGTCCACTCCTTTACTCTAGTCTCCATGCCTGTATGTAAGACCAAGTGGTGTACACCAAGGAGGTTAGAGTAGAAGGAGTCCGAACTCTTATGGAGAGACTTGAAAAAAGTGGCTACAAAAACATGCACAAACAGGGATGGCGCTACTATCGCTAAGACCTTGAGAAGTGAGCTGCGTGTGACAGAGACGGAACAAATGAATTATGAGAAGGAGCTGTATGTGAGGCTGAAGCTCAGCTTACTTCACGAGGTCTTAGAGATAGTGGCGCCATCACTGTTTGTGCATGTTTTTGTAGCCACTTTGAAATGCACAGATCGGACTCCTTCTACTCTAACCTCCTTGGTGTACACGATGAAACGGCCATTTTGCGTACTTTTTCCGTTGTATCGGTGTACCGACGCTCGGTAATCCAGGAATCAGCGATAAATTCGTGTAAACGCGAGAAGATCAGAGAGCCGGCACGGCCTATCCCCTACTGTGTATAAAAATGCTATGCTTTTTGACCGCTTATTTTAGTTCTACCTGTGGCGCTAGTAGTTACCTCACAATATTCCTATTGCGTGGGCGCGAGGCCCGCACTTTTTTTTTGCATATTTTCAATGTTTAGTATTTCAAGAATATATCGTCCAAAGGAAATTTGGAAATTCCAAATATTAACGGAGTTACAGCTGTAATTAGTGAGGTGGAAACTTAATCGGCGCTGCCGGACCGAATCGAACAATAGACGGTTCCGTCTGCTCGACTAACTTCTCATCATCAAAAAAAACATCAAAAGACTACGATTTTGAAGAAGAAGGAGTATTTTATGGACCAGGAATCGCCGATTAACGAAATGTAAGTATACGTACGATTATATGACTTAGACTGCCTGAAACTGTACTCGAATCTTTAAACGCGTTTTTCTCGAAACTACTTTTTTTCGAGACGGTTGACATGATATCTCAAGTTGTAATGAACCGATTTACTTGAAATTTTTTGTGGACCTTCTCTATACACCCCTCTATCGCCCCTACCAGATTTATCGCGAAATTTTGTTACTAATTATTTTTAAAAAATCGACAATCGTGAAAAAAAACGGCAAACAATGACCTTTTTTTTTTAAACAGCCGCCATTTTGCGATTTTTTTTTGCCTGCGGTAGGGGGCAGGGCCGTGACACAGGCCACTGGAGTCGCTTCGCTGAGTGTCCGTCTTTTGTGTTGCCAAATTTCGTCACTTGTGGCGCCACTTATCTTCTCACCGCAGTGCTCCCGAAATGCATTCAAAGCATTCAAAGATACATGTCAAATAATCTAATGAAATAAATAATCTAATAATAATAAATAGCAAAGAATGGAATAATAAATTATTTATTTCGTTATTGTAAATGTTAAAAATTAGATTTTAGACGGTAGTCACTTCTGAATACGAATGAAAGGAAAAGGAAAAGATGTACAAATGCGTAACAAAATCTCGTCCTTCCGGAAGTGTTTTTTTCGCATACCGCTCTCCCTGCTTTCACACAACTGTCGGGTCGCTTTACTGCGTCTTTCAATAACTTTAAAGCTTCTGGGTCTCGGGGTATTGTAAAAAAAAAATGTACTTTTTCGAGGTTTGTCGAAGCCGAAGCGTACCTCGAATCGCAGCCGGGTACAATGCACGTTGGCATAATCGTACAAATAATTACACCATATTATGCACAATGTAACAGTTAACAAAACTTAACAAAACAACGTAACAAAACAACTTAAGAAAACAACGTAACAAAGCAACTTAACAAAACGATGATTCAACAAGAAAATTTAACACGATTTTTTAACCTCAAAATCATGACAACTGACATGTGTAGTAAAGTCAAGCACTCGATGAGACGATAAGTGGCGCCACGTACAGAGCGCTAAAGGAACTACAGAATGCGGACAGAATGCGAACCGGGCCTAAGTGTAGGGAAAGTAGCACCGTGTCACCCCCCTGGGTAGGGGCTGTAATGACATCCTTACTAATTAAGAATCTAATTTTTTTTTTTTTCATATGACCAGGAGGGTTGGAATCGTGTCAACCAGGAGAGGCCGTTTTTTTTTCCACCCTCACGTTACCAGCCTGCATCTACCAGAATTATGGATTTTTTTTTTCGCCAATTTTTTTACACAATGTCAAAGGATGAATAAATATGTGGTAAAAAGATAGATACGGAAATATTTTTTGTTTTTTTTTTATCGCATGTTGAAAAATCCCCAAATTTTGGCCCTCTAGACTAGAAGACGGCCTCAAACGCGTTTTTCTCGAAACAGTTTTTTTTTTCCAATTGGCGTGACAAATAACTTCAACAATTTTCACTCGATTTACTTCAAATTTAAAAGTTATGTTCCGAATTGCATTTCGCAGCGAAGTACGTACGGAATTTCTGATTAATCGAAAAGTTTTCATTTTATGAGCAATTTTGTACGAAATTTTTCACTGAAAATTGATTTCTCAAGTTCAATTACCTAGAACTTTTGAATAAAACAATATTTTTTAAATTCCGCACGTACTTCTCTAGGTATTCTAATGTAGATTGACGAGAATTTTTGTTTTTTGTTCTAGGTCAAAAATTGTGGATGCTAAATGTCACGCCGCGGAGCGCCTAAAAAAAAAAAGATAAAAGAAAATATTAGTAGTCGGCCATTTTGTACCTCGAAAAAAAAAAATATATATATTTTCTAACAGCTTGATATTCATACTAAATAGATGTGTAATTAATTTTATGAGTGAATCACTTTTTCATACGAAAAAAAATTGTTAAATTCGCACATGATTTTATACCCGTTACTGTGGCCTAACCACTTGACTGTCGAAAAATCATTCGTTTTCGCAACATAGCTTCGGAGATTTTTCAATGTTCATGTTGAACCTTTATCCGTTTGATAATACACATGAAAAAAAAAAAAACTGAACAAACTGTGATTTGTAGTGTTAGGAAGATCTTGTGAATAATCAATTGGTCACTCTACTTCGTTCATTAATAACACTCGAAAAAAAAATATATGAATTTTGAGCTCGAACCGTTTGTTTTCGGACATTAAGGTATTACTGGATGGATATTAAAAAAATCGCACAATATTTCTGAAAGGGTCTAGCCGGATAAGAATGGTGAATCTGCCCCCACCGAATTTTGTGGCGCCGGTTTTTTCCCAAGTCCCTAACCTAAAAAAAAAACAATTTTGTGCAAAATTACAGCTTTCTACATCGATGCCGAGGGGTCTTCCTGCTGAAAAAACGTGTTTTTTTTTCGATTTTTGCAGTTTTTAAATACCAAGAGGCGACCGAAAAATCTGAAAAAAATCGGAAAAATCAGAAACGTGTCAATGTTAATGGGAAATTTTTTTTCGTTTTTTTTTAAATGCTAAACTCCCTTTTTAATCATCAAATCTTCCTTTAAAAACATTATTTTGTAGTGAAGAGATTTTTCTACTATTATGACAAAAATTGACATGATTTTACTCTTGATTCCCTGCATTTCAAAAAAAAAAAAGTCTCAAAATTCGACCTGCAACACATTGAAAAAAAAATAAAAACGACAAAATTTCTCATTTTTCATTGGAAATCCATACATAAATCATTCTTTCAGTTTAATAAATGGGTACTCATGACTGGAGTCGTTATGAGAAATGAGACATGACATCTAGATCGATTGCGTAATTCAATTTAGTTCGATGCATCCACACTAGTGGCGCCACTTGAACTGTGCGGTTTTACCGACAGCTATGCTGAGATGAGTATGTTTACGCGGACTTTTGGTCAAGCTAATAAGCTGAAATATTCAGATCCGCGTAAACTGTCGAACAACTGTGAGAGGGTACGTTTACGCAAGCCGAAATTCTGTAACGCTGCGCTGTTACCTTACTACTGTGGAAAAAACTCGCGTAAACGCCATCAGTTCGTTCTTCATGTTATTATGCATGCGTGTTTGACCGTTTACGTAACTAGAATATCTTAGCGTAACGTGAGCAAGTGTCTGCATAAACATACTCAATGATTTTCTCATCGACGTGTTATTAAATAACGTCGAAAAATAAAAAATATCCAAAATCAGCGTAAAAATCCTATTGTTTACATCTGTTTGTTATGTCTGACAACTACTCCAGCTTTGAGCACCCATTTATTAAACCGAAAGAATGATTTATGTATGGATTTCCAATGAAAAATGAGAAATTTTGTCGTTTTTATTTTTTTCCAATGTGTTGCAGATCGAATTTTGAGACTTTTTTTTTTTGAAATGTAGGGAATGAAGATTAAAATCATGTAAATTTTTGTCATAATAGTAGAAAAATCTCTTCGCTACAAAATAATGTTTTTGAAGGAAGATTCGATGATTAAAAATAGAGTTCAGCATTTAAAAAAAACGAAAATAATTTTTCCATTAACATTGACATGTTTCTGATTTTACAGAATTTTTTCAGATTTTTCGGTCGCCTCTTAGTATTTAATAACTGCAAAAATGGAAAAAAAAACACGTTTTTTCAGCAGGAAGACCCCTCGCAATCGATGTAGAAAGCTGTAATTTTGCACGACATTTTTTTTTTAGGTTAGAAACTTTGGAAAAAATCAGCGCCACAAAATCCGGTGGGGGCAGATTCATCATTCTTATCTGGCTAGACCCTTTGAATCGAATGGTAGCATTTCGTTAAGTGTCCCGAAATTCCTTAGAGAGTTTCGGGACAATTGGTGAAGTGTTGCCATTTGATTAAAATTTATACAGTAAATTCTTTCTCGTAAACTGAATGCACCTTCCAAATTTTAAATCGGTCGTCTACACCGTTCTTATAAAATTTACAATTAAAAAAAAAACCTTTTTAACATAAGGAGATATATTAACTGCCTACGCTGATCGCTGAATGGCAGTTTTACACACGGAATAGTGCGAACATTTTTTTTTAATGTTTTGAAAAACTGTCAAATCACTCAATACATTATGGCAAAATCGTCATCAGTGTCATAATGTTAAATGCTCTATGTTAAAAAGTGTTTCTTCTATTGTAATTGTTATAGAAACGGTGTAGATGATCGATTTAAAATTTGGAGGGTACATTCGGTATATAACAAAGAATTTACTGTATAAATTTGAATCGAATGGTAACATTTCGTTAAGTGTCCCGAAACTCCTAAATAGCAATCATTGGAAAACTCAATATATATTGAGTTTTTGGGTAATTATTGATAATAATATGATCTGAACGTATTGAATTTAAATATTGAGTAAGTTTTGTTGTTGAACAGTTGCAACAGATGTACAGTAACTGACAAAACCTCAGTCAAGCACACGCGAATATCGTCGAATTTGACTTAAATTATTATTAAAATTGGAAAATTCAACATTTCTAAGTGTTAATTTATTATTAAATTAGGTATTTGTAAGGCTAAACATGTACGACATGATCTAAACTCGTAAATCCACGATTCGCCCATTTTGGAGTAACTTTTTGCCCGATGTTCCATCAAGTAATACCTTAACTGGCTCTGTCGAGTGTGTGCCGCTCACAGTCAAGCATTAACTGATGATTACCAGGTTTACAAGTATGAAATGCGGATCTCAGACAACAGATGATGCACCAATGCAGTTTGTGCTATAAAGATCTGACACTGCGCCATTTTGTTGTGTCATCGACAGGTGTCAGACGCGCACGAGTGATAAATTGGAAAAGTGTGTGCACAGTGTTGTGTCGTTGTGTTCAATATGTCGAAATTTATACCGAACAAAGAGCATTCGCGGACAGCATCAATTTTTTGTTTTCATTTGAAGAAAACTGCTGCTGAATCATACCGATTACTTCGTGAAGCTTATGGTGAACATGCTCCATCGCTTCACTTTCGGCGTTTCAAAAGTGGTGACTTCGATGTTGCAGACAAGGAACATGAAAAACCGCCAATAAAAATACGAAGATGTGGAATTGCAAGCATTGTTGGACGAAGATGATTCGCAAACAGAAAAAACAACTCACCGAGCAATTGGGCGTTATTTAACAAGCTGTTTCCAATCGGCTACGAGAGATGGGAAAGATTCAGAAGACCGGTAGATGGGTACCACATGAGTTGAACGACAGGCAAATGGAAAAGCGCAAAAACACATGTGACATTTTGCTCGCTCGGTACAAAAGGAAGTCATTTTTGCATCGTATAGTTACAGGGGATGAAAAGTGGATTTATTTTGAGAATCTCAAGCGCAAAAAATCATGGGTAGAGCCAGGCGCACCATCCGCATCGACCGCAAGACCGAATCGCTTTGGCAGAAAGACGATGCTCTGTGTTTGGTGGGACCAGAGGGACGTGGTCTATTATGAGCTGTTAAAACCTGGGGAAACGGCTTAATACTAAACGTTACCAACAACAATTGACCGATTTGAACCGTTCGCTGCTTGAAAAAAGGCCAGAATACCGAAAGAGGCAACACAAAGTCATTTTTCTTCATGACAACCCGAGCAGAAATTTGTTCAGGGTGAAATCCGGACCGGATCAGGCTGCCACAATAGCAAATCCGGGCCGGATCAGGCAAATTTAGTCCGGCCCTGATCAGGGATGTAACGCTTTTGCAAATTCAGGTCCGGATCAGGCACCTTATCAGGCTCTGATCAGGCGCTTTATCAGGCCCGGATCAGGTACCTTACCAGGCTCGGATTAGGCACTATATCTGGCTCGGATCAAGCAACTTATCTGGCCCGGATCAGGTGCCTCATCCAGCCTGAGACATACGTGTCATCTGGCTCAATCATTTGATTAATTTTTTGTTTAAAAATAGATCAACATTTATTAAATTATTATCGCAGTTACACGTTATCAAGTTTACTAACGTTATTAAAAATATGAAACATATGAAAACATTTTTTTAAAGTTTAAGTTTTTATTTTACTTGACTTGATCGTTTAGTTTTTGTTCCGGTTTTGGCGATGACCGTCCCAATCTTTCCGGCCCAATCTGTCCGGCGCAAATCATGCGTGCCTGATCAGGGCGCCTTATTGATACCTGATGAGGCTTCTATACGGCGCAAATCAGGCGTACCTGATCAGGGCGCCTTATTGATACCTGATAAGGCTTCTATCCGGCGCAAATCAGGCGTGCCTGATCAGGGCGCCTTATTGATCCCTGCTCAGGCCCCTGTCTGGCGCAAATCAGGCGTGCCTGATCAGGGCGCCTTATTGATCCCTGCTCAGGCCCCTGTCTGGCTCAAATCAGGCGTACTTGATCAGGGCGCCTTATTGATCCCTGATCCGGCCCTGATGGATCCTCAGGCAGCCTGATTAGATTTCTGCTCGGGAATGCTCCATCGCGTACGGCAAAACCGGTTCGCGACACGTTGGAAGCACTCAGCTGGGAAGTTCTACCCCATGCGGCTTACTCACCAGACTTGGCTCCTTCCGATTACCACTTGTTTGCGTCGATGGGTCACGGCACTTGCTGAGCAGCGCTTTGGTTCGTACGAAGATGTGAAAAAAATCGCTCGATTAATGGTTCGCAGCAAAAGAGGAAGATTTTTACTGGCGTGGTATTCACAAATTGCCCGAAAGATGGGAAAAATGTATAACCTGCGATGGAGCATACTTTGAATAAAGCACTTTTTATCATTCTTCCGAATAGAACGTGTTTTTTTTTATAAAAAAAAAATCCGCATTTCATACTTGCACACCTGGTATTTCAAAATCGACAGATGTTTAAAACCTACATAGTATTACAGCATTTGAACTTCATAATAAAATGTATTTATTCGTCCGCTCGACATTTTCAACGTTTTCTCGACTTTCCCGAATCAAGAACTCTTTATAAAACGTTGTACGGTGAACGTTTTTTCACCACGTAAAGAATTTGGTGCCGACGATGCTTTAGCGATATTCTGTCGTGCCAATGGCAGAGAATGGCGCTGTTGCCAAGTCGATTATTTTTTTCTCGAATAACATTGCAACATAATTACTATTGATTGCAAAAATGGTAAGCAATAATAACATTGCTCGGCTTGGAAATATTATTCAACAATATTATAAATTGAAAATTGCCCAATAATAATGTATTTTTCCATGAAATTTTATTCGCAAGAAGTTGACAGCCTGTCGACAACTAATTGTATTTTCATTCAAAATCTTGCAGCTAATGACCGGTATCGAAACATCACAAACGCTGAAAAGATAGAAAAACAAATGGTCGACCACGATCCAGAGGCTGAAAGTCAAATTGAAGTTGCCGCAGTTGTCATTTAACGCCTCGTATCCGTGTGTGTGTGTTTGATGTGTGTATGTCTGTATACCGAACAATTAGGTATTGAGAATGATAAAGGTTTCGGGCGATTAAAAATATGTCGCCGACCAAATCGGTCAATAAGCTCTCTTTCGCGCCTTATGCGCTTTCGATAAAC
>OZ010711.1:2512422-2637285 GCA_963932345.1 Ophion ventricosus | reverse complement strand
GATGGCATTTCTTTACATACCGAATCCGTAACACGTGGACAAAGGAGGTTTTATGAGAACTCGCGGATAAGGAGATGCTACGCTGTTCTCGTAGTCGGATTTGTCCATTGATTCCGCATCAACGCCGCAAAGAGCAACGATATTTCCATTCATTGCCGACAATACCTGGGGAACAAAGGCTCCAGCCATCGAAACGCTCATTGCGGCAAATGGAATCCTAAAATTTTTTTCAAGCCTCTACTGTAGAAACCATGGCAATATCGGTTAAATAAAAAGGAAAAAACCGCCGCATTATGAAAACGAATGAGTGTAACATAAAAAACTGCAGGTCTATTGTGAGAAAAAATAAAGCTACCTCTTAGAAACATAGTTTCTGCCTTAATTGAAAAAAAAATGTATTTATATCGGATAAAAATATGTAACGCAATTTTTCAATGAAAAGGTCAATCGTTAGTCAGCGGAAAAAGTAAATTTGCAAACACAAAAATAATTGCTCACACGTAGGGAGGTGCGGCATTGATGGTCAACGAGAGACCACGAACTTGAGATATCGCGGGTTCACCGATCGTGGCGATTTCACTGAGATAAGAGATCATGGCGAGGTCGCGTTGTTGATGAGGCTCAAGATTCCACGACTCCGAGGTCCCGGTGCCTGTTTCGGCCTCCGAATAAATAACGTGTAATCGATGCCTCGTAGGTTTGTCCCTGTTGCCCGTGTCTTTCCTCCAGGTCATCCATCTAAGACTCTTCGTGTACAAAAAAAAAAAAAACTCACCAACGATTATCACACGTACCTAATGAATAGATCATGTAATTGCGTTGTTTTATCCGAAAATTACCTGACAATCGACGACCTGACGACTGAGCGTATCGTCAAAGTTATTTTTCGATCTCTTCGAAATAATCTGAATGACGTCAGTGGGCAATAGAGCTTTGATGACGTAGTTCATAATATCCCAACCAATTCCCTTGCAAAAACCCATGGTATTGACGACAATCGGGCGATGCGCCAGTCTCGGATCGTCGTTGAGACGGTCGACGAGTTTCTTGACACAGTCGATGTAGCGCGTTAGACAACGCGCCACGTCGACGCTACCGAGATAAAGTTGAAAATGTGGCGTCCGGAGATGCGTGAAATTTGGCCCGAGAAGAGGCTCCTCGACGATCGTCAGTGACATACAACCAGCGGGTGTGAATTCAGCCTGGCCAGGATCAAGATCGAGAAAAACTACGGACTCGCAAGTTTTCAATAATTTATTAACGAGATAACGGGCAGTCGTAGATTTACCGACTGCCTTGCCACCCGCGACGATCGTTCGCGAATTTTCCTTAGTTTCCCAATCGTAGCGAATCGCGTCCGCGACGTCGTCGATACCCCGCGAATCAATCACTTTTTTTTTGCTCGCAAACGTCGAAGCGTAAATGCGACTGAAGAACAATTTCGGCGCGACGCGGATCGCGCCACGAGTGATTGGACGGATCGTCGATCCTTGGAAAAAGATGATGAGGAAAATGAGCAGCGAGAAAATTGGTCAGTCGATCGTCAAAGTTTTCCAATAACAAAACAGCCCATCCTTCCTCCATGCAGCTTACATCGGACTGCAAACGATTCGCCAATTTACTATCGTCGCATTCTTCGCCCAAAATTTTGCAAATGTCCGACAGACTCTTGTCCGTGATATCGCTGTCGATCGCCTCAATGGCGACGGGACTGTAAGCTCTCGGCGAATAAATTCGAAGAAACGATTTCTTTTGGGCGACGCTCACGGAATAACCGTAGATTCTAACCGTGCCGTACAGCACTCGAACTTTTAACTTTCCGTGGAAAGAAAATTTACAGTCGGTCTCCATTATCACCAGGACTTTGTTTCTGAAGCAATAGAAACGTGGCGATTGCTTCTCATTCGTTTCTCCCTCGCTCGCGAGAGCGACAGACTTTTCCGAAACGTGCGAGTTTCTTGCGTCGCAGAGTTCGACGCTTACTGCGTGTCTTTTCGCCGTTGCCGAATCAGAATTAGACGGTGTGCTTGGAAAAACTTGCGATCCCTCGATGTCTATGGTCTCCGGTTGGTTGTCTGAATTTTTAGTTTTTTGACAATGCTTTTTCAGCTCTGCGCTTGGCTTTATACACTCGACAGTTGTGACCCGTGCTCGATTCGTCGCATCTTCGGCATTAATCATTTTACATCTGTCGAACGTACTTGGTGAAAGACTGGTTACGATTGGACTAGCGGTTACTTTGTAACGCAGTGGCAACGGTATACTCGAAAATTCTCCACCCGTATCTTCCACGACTACGGGATAACCCATTTTCTTTTTTTTCTTCTTCAATGTTTTGCATAGACTGGGCACTGATGCGTCAGACAGACCTGTCATTTTTTTTAACACCGACCGTTAACATCTTTTTTCAATGAAAATTTCCACTCATGTTCATATTTTTATCAACAGATGTTCTACTCAAATTACAATTTTTATCAGCAAAGAAAATGGATGTTAAATTTTTTGTTTTCACAAGTATTCTAGACGCTTATCAGAATATTGAATTGATATTTGGAGACGAATACTCACTATTTACTTGATCGACAACTTTACATCCTTCCTTCATAGTCGGACAAACATCTTTTGATATTTTTTTCGTTGTTTCCAGCATGCTCAAGGCAGTTCGACTGTTATGTTTCATCGACGGGTCTCTTATCTCCTGGGCATTGTGAATGTTGGGTTTAGCCTTTTTCCCCATTGTTTCGATTATCAACGACTATTTCACGAGGTTTTATACACGAACGAACCAACTTTATGTATATGTAAATTATCTTTTTAAATCATAAAGCATTAACCGTTCCGTGGTTCATCTTACTGTTAAATCAGTTTGTTTAAATTTTCTTATTTTTCTCTGATTGACCGTACACGTGGTCATCGAAGAATTCCTTTATTGAAACTAATTTTACACAGGGGGGTGACACAGGCTGCTGGAGTCGCTTTGCTGAATGTCCGTCTTTTGTGTTGCCAAATTTCTTCACTTGTGGCGCCACTTATCTTCTCACCGCCGTACTCCCGAAATGCATTCAAAGCATTCAAAGATACATGTCAAATAATCTAATGAAATAAATAATCTAATAATAATAAATAGCAAAGAATGGAATAATAAATTATTTATTTCGTTATTGTAAATGTTAAAAATTAGATTTTAGATGGTAATCACTTCTGAATACGAATGCAAGGAAAAGGAAATGATGTACAAATGCGTAAAAAATCTCGTCCTTCCGGAAGTCTTTTTCGCACACCGCTCTCCCTGCTTTCACACAACTGTCAGGTCGCTTTACTGCGTCTTTCCATAACTTTAAAGCTTCTGGATCTCGGGGTATTGTAAAAATAATGTACTTTTTCGAGGTTTGTCGAAGCCGAAGCGTAACTCGAATCGCAGCCGGGTAGAATGCACGTTGGCATAATCGTAAAAATAATTACACCATATTATGCACAAAGTAACAGTTAACAAAACTTAACAAAACAACGTAACAAAACAACTTAAGAAAACAACGTAACAAAACAACTTAACAAAACGATGATTCAACAACAAAATTTAACACGATTTTTTAACCTCAAAACCTTGACAACTGACGGGTGTAGTAAAGTCAAGCACTCGATGAGAAGATAAGTGCCGCCACGTACAGAGCGCCAAAGGAACTACAGAATGAGGACAGAATGCGAATCGGGCCTAAGTATAGAGAAAGTAGCACCGTGTCGCCCCCTGATTTTACATTGTGTGCTTGCGACGGTTGCCAACAACAACGGAACCCTCCTTATCGACACAGCAACCGTACAGTGGAGAGCGCTTCATGATTGTTTGTTGTCAGGATCATTAGTCAATAGACTGATAGTCGATCGAGAATTAACGAATAGTAGATAAATTAATAAAACAATAATGGTAGCATAATAAATGGTGTGTATATATATTTATACCATTCAACACCATTAATGTATATAATGGTGTTATAGGGGTATTGCTCGATTATATGGTGCGTGTGTATATATACATAGCTCTTGCCCGCGCATCAGCTTTGTAAGGGTACAACCAGCGCTGCAAGTGGCAGAATAGGACACTAAAAAAAAAGCGGTAATTTGCATAGCAAAAATATCAATCCGTGCCCTGCCCTGTACAGCTCAATAAACTTAGCCGCCGACTATGAAAATATCGAATTCTTTCCTATGCCAATCGATTGTTAGTCGTTTGTTAGTGTTCGTTAGACAAAATCCAGCGTTTGTCAGACTTTATTTATTGAATAATACGAAAAACAAATTTCATGTCAGAGTTAGCCGCAAGAAAATGGTTTCGTATTTTTTTCGTCACCAATCGATTGTTAGTCGTTTGTTAGTGATTGTTAGTCGATTTTCATCGTTTGTTAGAGCTTAATTTTAGTTTAATCGTTGAAAAACTTTTCGGCCGTAGAGCCCGCTGCAAGCCACGCGAAGCTGCCAGCATGGCCGCGTCGGCCGGGCACGGCTTTGCCCATCTGATTTCTCAATTCCACCAAAATGCTCATTCTTCTCATCCCACGCGATTGTTAGTCCATTGTTAGTGATTGGTAGTCAATTTTCATCGTTTGAAACGAGCTTCATTTTTTATTTAATTCATTTTTATTTAATGCCAACCTTACGCTGCAAGCAGCGTAAGGTTGGCAACATTGCCACGGCAGCTTGGTGCGCCTTTATCCATGACGCTCCGTAATTTCAGCAAAATGCTCATTCTTGTTATCCTACTCGATTGTTAGTCGTTTGTTAGTGATTGTTAGTCGATTTTCATCGTTTGTTAGAGCTTAATTTTTATTTCATCGTTGAAAAACTTTGCACCCAAGTGCGGTTGGCAGCATTGCCATGGCAGCTTGGCGCGCCTTTATCCATGAGATCCGTAATTTCAGCAAAATGCTCATTCTTGTTATCCTACTCGATTGCTAGTCGTTTGTCAGTGATTGTTAGTAAATTTTCATCGTTTGTTAGAGCTTCATTTTTATTTAATCGTGGAAAAACTTTACGGCCGTCTAGAACGCTGCAAGCCGCGTGAAGTTGGCAGATGGGTGGGCACGGCTTTGCCAATCTAACATCGCAATTTCAGCATAAGGCGGACTCTTCTTATCGTAATCGATTATTAGTCGTTTGTTAATGATTGTTAGTCGAGTTTTAAACTTAGTTAGAGCTTAATGTTTATTTCATCGTTGAAAAACTTTTCGGCCCTCTGGCACGATGTAAGCCGCGTGAAACTGGCAGATTGGCGGGAACGGCTGTGTCGGTCAAACATCACAATTTCATCAAAATGTTAATTCTTCTTATCGTACTCGATTGTGGGTCGTTTGATAGTGATTGTTGTTCGGGTTTTATCGTTTGTTATAGCTTAATTTATATTTCATCGTTGAAAAACTTTTCGATCCTCTGACACGCTGCGAGCCGCGTGAAGTTGACAAATGGGCAGGCAGGGCTTTGCCCATCTAACATCGCAATTACATCAAAATGCTGATTCTTCTTATCATAATCGATTGCTAGTCGTTTGTTAGTGATTGTTGGTCGGGTTTTAACGTTTGTTGAGCTTAATTTTCATTTCATCATTGAAAAACTTTTCGGCACTGTGGCACACAGAAAGCCGCGTGAAGTTGGCAGCATGACCACGACGTAATGGGACGTTACCGGTACGCCGTACGATTCGAGCGATTCGTACATAAACAGTACCCAACCCGAGATAATCACGTACCGCTCGTGTGCCGCTGTGGTGGAGAACGGCGTATTGGTACCGTACCCTCCACGTACGTGCGTACGGTACCAACCAACCAACCGACCGTCCGACCGACCGCTGACCGGCCGGCCATTGGCATGCCATTCCATGCCATTGGCATGCCATTCCATGCCATTGCATGCCATTCCATTCCATTCCATTACATTCCACGGCATTGGCATGCCACTGGCGTGCCAATGGCGTTCAAAGGCATAACAAAGGCGTGCCAATGGCGTGCAATGGCATTGCGAATGGCGTGCAATGGCATTCCAATGGCATGCCAATGGCGGGCAATGGCATGCAATGGCCTGGAATACGTATGGAATAACGTATTCCAAATTTTCTCTCTCAACGCTGCGATAACCTGCCGCGTTTGTACGGGCAACGGAGCGTCACAACTTGCCTCCAATGTGCCCTCACCTTTCCGAAACGACGTATTCAATATTCTCCCCGTCTCAATGCCGCAATAACCTGCCTCGTTTGTACCGGCAACGGAGCCATCACAGCGAGCCTCCAGTGTGCCCTCGCCTTGCCGAAACAACGTTTTTCAAATTCTTTGTCTCAATGCTGACATAACCTATCTCGTTTGTACTAGGAATGGAGCGGCACAGCGTGGTTGATTTATGACTCAAACGTGCTGCAAAGATAATACCAATCAAAATTTGGCGCTTGCTACATCAATATCGTTATTGCTGCAGATCATTGATCATTATAATTAATCATTGATCTATCCATTATATTCTACGAGCTTCGATCTATCAAAAAATGCAGTGAAAAAAATCGAGCCACCGAAATCTTGGAATCCCCGTAGAGTCTGCACGGCCACGTGCGAAAATATAATAACCCCATGCAGCGCCGGTAAACACACGAGCGGCGTGCCAACTATCAACCGGCTACTCCCACTCCCTCCCGTCCTCAATAATCAGCTTTGCGTTTCTCCAATCTCCACCAGTCTCCTTCCTTTCAAAATAATAATGGCATTTGCGACGAGAAGTTTGAGAATTTTATGCCGATTATACAGCGGCAACAGTTCGGCCACATACTCAACGCTTAGAAAACCAATTACGAGATTCACTATCGTGAGATCAGCACAAAAATGTACTTATTCAACGGAAAGTAAGTCCAAATGTTCATTACATAACCTCAATTCGTCGACTCGTGTCTGGATTATTTTTTTATTCCGAGAATTAGGGTGTAGTTACGAAAAACTAACGTTGCGCTCCAACGAAAATCACTTCGCGACGAATCGAAGCTCACGAACTACTCAATTAAATTTGCGAGCGTGCGATTTTTCTGTTAGAACTATCGCCGACTTTTTTTAATTCGCTTTCGATCAACGCGATTCGCGAAAAAAAATACCTTCACGCCGTCCTCAAGCTTCCGATCGAAGTGTCTCCGCTACGCAAAGTTCTGCTCCGTTCAAGCATCGACTTAGCGTCGTTTACGTTGTCGTTAGGTAAACGACCACAGATCGCCGGAAGTTTGACGAACATACAGTCCACGGCAGGTTCCATCGGCCCATTGACGCCAAGTACTACGGAGAAAACAAAGCAACAGCAAGAGGAGTCCAGTCAGGAAGATGCGGAAGATCAGAAACAACGCGAGCACCAATGGAGGATGATGAAATACAGCTTCATCTTCTTCGGAGTTTCTATGGGTATAATGGGCTCTGCTGTCATCTACGAACTTGCCAGCCCGAGATACGACGAAAATGGAAAAATCATTGAGGACGAATTTTCTAGTCTGCCGTACGGAATACAGCTCTGGAGGAGGCTGTGTAAGGGATTAAATTATTACAAGAAGGTAACGCACCTGCAAGCTAAACGCTTTCTCGTTACCAACATTTATTTTCTCATACCGCACTGGCACTATCTTAGCAGTTTGTGCATCGATAATCCATGGTGAGAAATTTTGGGGATACTATGTACGACAAAGCTGGGCGCCAAATTTTCATCATGCGACATTGACATTTTAGCCAAGAGAAACACTTTTTCAAGAGTCGATAAAAGTTGATTTTCCATTGAATAACAGACCTATAGGGATTGAAAAAAGAAAAGAATCGATTTTTTGCTACATTTTGAAGCTACGGCGATCTTTTTGTGGTTTTCGCGCGTGCGTGGTTGTGTGGGATAAAGTTATGAAAAGGTCCACCCTCTGATCGAGCTGAAATTTTGCACAGACCTATAAATTAAAAATGTTATAATAGGCTCTCGGTTCTGGCTATCTATACATATAAAACATTCGCGTGACTGACTGACGTATAGTCAACGCACAGCCTTAACCGCTGAAGATAGAAACATGAAATTTGGAAGATATGCTCCTTAAAAGGTATAGGTAAGAAAGGATTTTTCGAATATCAACTCTTGAGAGGGTGAAACGGGGTGTATATGGGGCATTCCATGCCAATTCGACCTGGGTCTGACCCTCGACCCCTCAAATCTGGTTCCCGATTTTTCCTATCATTACTCTCACTCTATCAGGCAATTACAATTTTTTTCAGATTTTTCAAAATAAATTTGAGCGCGTCATGAATTTTTGAATTTTTTTTTTTTAACACCTCGATGGCCGTAATCGAAAAATCTGAAAAAAATCCCAAAAATACAGTGGCAGATATAAAAAATGTTGCTGTAAAATTCATAATGTCTGGGCTTTTGCTTCAACCCGTTTTTTAGCTTTTTGAGCAAAAAAAAAATGAAAAAAATAAGAAGCAGAGGTCAATTTACTGTAGACTGTTGCTCGAAATTTTGTATGCATAGTACCAGATTAAAAAAAAAAATTCTCCGATTTTTCTAAAGTGTATTTTGTAATTTTCGAATTTTTTTTTTTTATCATGGTTGACAAAAACCCTAATTAGGGATTTGGAAATGATGCGAATTGCACTAACAATAAGCGTAAGATGCCTGGTGAGGTTCGGTACACTCTAAACTACTCTAAACTACTGTAGACAGTAGCTTGAATATTTTTGATGATAGCGAACGGTTTTTGGAAATTTTTAAGGATTTTTTAAAGCATTTTTTTCTGTAATATCATCGTAAAATCATGATTAATTAAAAGCGGTCATGAACAGTGATGGCTCTTAATTAAATAATTAATTAATTAATTTAAAATCCACAACATTATAAAGAAAAAAAAATAAAAAAGTCTGCAGAACCTTTTTATTATATCAAAAATCATTTTTAAGGCACATGTGATATAAAAATGTGTTGACGCATCTCAGATTGTCAGTGATGGAAATACTATTCTCTACGATGATTTCATTGTAGTTTCTGGAATAAAGCGTAGATAAAATGCGAATTGAAGATTAAAATTGATATTGATTGTTAAATTAAAAATTAATTCCGCTCTTAATTATTTAATTAAGAGCGATCACTGTTCATGGCCGCTTTTAATTAATCATGATTTTACGATGATATTACAGAAAAAAATGCTTTAAAAAATCCTTAAAAATTTCCAAAAACCGTTCGCTATCATTAAAAATATTCAAGCTACTGTCTACAGTAGTAGTTCAATAGTAGTTTAGAGTGTACCGAACCTCACCAGGCATCTTACGCTTATTGGTAGTGCAATTCGCATCATTTCCAAATCCCTAATTAGGGTTTTTGTCAACCATGATAAAACAAAAAATTCGAAAATTACAAAATACACTTTAGAAACATCGGAGAATTTTTTTTTTTAATCTGGTACTATGCATACAAAGTTTCGAGCAACAGTCTACAGTAAATTGACCTCTGCTTCTTATTTTTTTCATTTTTTTTTGCTCAAAAAGTTAAAAAACGGGTTGAAGCAAAAGCCCAGACATAATGAATTTTACACCAACATTTTTTATATCTGACACTGTATTTTTGGGAATTTTTTCAGATTTTTCGATTACGGCCATCGCGGTGTTCAAAAAAAAAATTCAAAAATTCATGACGCGCTCAAATTTATTTTGAAAAATCTGAAAAAAATTGTAATTGCTTGATAGAGTGAGAGTAATGATAGGAAAAATCGGGAACCAGATTTGAGGGGTCGAGGGTCAGACCCAGGTCGAATTGGTATGGAATGCCCCATATGTATGTATAGAAAATTGAATTCCTTGCGTATATCAACTTGAAACTCGATATAAATATTCTTCAAAACAAATAATGAAACGTATATTTTAGGACTTCTTAAAACAACCCCTAATAAGAGGTGAAACTGGTAATGAAGTTTCTATGGGCCAAACTCCACGCGGGCGAAACCGCGAGGGGAAACTAGTACCTATATATTTGATCGTGCTCTCCTCTTCGTGCCCACAGCAGTATTCCATGCACCGCATGGTTCTACAGCATCCCTCGGCCTTGATGAGGGCCGTTTTAGTGGTTTTTTTTAGGTGTGTGTGTGCGTCCGTCGAGCCGAAATGTACCAAAAAATAGACTTTCTTTTTTCTCTTCCAATCGCTATAGCTCCGTTAGTGAATCGAAAATCGACTTTAATCACTCTTGAAAAAGTTTTTCTATTGGCCGAAATATCAATGTCGCACAATCAAAATGTGGTGCCTGGGATATAGTAGTACTGCCGAAATTTTGCTTGGGAAAAGAGCAATGTTGAAAATTAAGGGATCATCACAGTGTAACGGGTCGAAAAATGGCTGATTTTCGCGATTTGTTTTTTATGGTTAAAATACGCTAATCAGTCTAATTTTTTTATGTCAAATCAAAGCACTCATGAAGAACAGAAAATAAATTTTTACACGTTTATTTATTTTTTAATATTTTTTTTAACTTTTGAAAATGTCTTAAAAAAAAAGAAGTCCTCACGGTGTACACGGTTTTGGCCGTAAATATTGCCTGAAACAAAATTTGTAAAAAGATTATTAATCAGTATCAAAGTCGCTATCTTAGATAGACTTTTTTTTTAAAGTCAAAATTGACAAAATGGCAGCGGTTTGAAAAAAAAAAGTATCGAATTAAGCCTATTTTTTCGACAGTTTTTCGTTAAAAAAAATATGAAGTTTAAAAAAAAAGCTTCCATAGCAAAATAAAGAATGACGTGAATAAAGAATGGTTCGTCAAAATTTGACACGGATACCTCGAAAACTCTTCCTATGAGAGTGTACACCGTTTTGAAAACCGACATTTCAAGAAAAACGCGTTTAAAGTTTCGAGTGCGGAATTTTAATATAAATTGTCTACTTACGATCAATCAGCATGTTGAGCAGCATGTTTAAAACCGTCGGTTATTTTTTGGCATTATCCGTTAAAATCGGATAATGCCAAAAAAAAATCGATTTTTCGAAAATTTTACACTGATAATCCCTTAAATTATATTCATCGATGTTCAGGACTAACGATTGATGATGTAAACGTTTTGGACCATCGAATATCTTGTACAATGTCAAGGGACTCTTACAGTTTCCATTGAAAACGCACATCATTAATAACGAATCGATATTTATTGGGGATTCGGTCTGATTGCGCTGTAATCGGACCTATCAGATCGACAGTAAGCACTCTATAAACGCTGTAAGCGCAATTCGGACCGTACCCTAGGTGGTTGCATATTGAACCAAACGCTGGCAAAAGATGGCGTTAGGTACACTATTTTCTCGAATGAAAAGTTAACAATACTCATGATGATAAGTCCATAGAGTCCCGTTAAAACGCCATAGGCGACGTTTATAAAACTCTTTAACGTATTCTATTTAAATTGTGTTTTGGCAACTTTTGTTCCTAACAAGTGATGTTTATGGGAAGTTGTTTTCCGTTATTTTCTGGCGAAGAAATCGGCCGCGGAAACATATCGTTTGCTAGACGTGAAAAGAGTAGTTTCGCGGCTACCAAAGTGGTGATTTCTTTATGGACAACAAGGTCGACGGAAAAGCACGCAGAAGAGGAGTGTTGGATATTACGAGCTGCTGAAACGATCGGAAATCATCACTGAGGATCGTTATCGACTACGACTGATGCGTTTGAAGCGAGCTCTGCACGGGAAGAGGCCGGAATGGGAGAATCGCCGTGACAAGTTGATTTTGCAACACGACGTCAGGCCGCATGTTGCTCAACCGGTTAAGAAGTACTTAGAAGGAGGGAACTAGGAAATCCTACCCCATCCGCCATATTCCCCAGTCATCGCTCATTCCCATTACCATTTGTTCCCGTTGATGCAGTCAGCGCTTACGGCTCTGCACTTCACCTCGTATAAAGGAGTGGAAAAAATGGCTAGCTGACTGGATTACCTCTAAAGAAGACGAAATCTTTATACGTGGAATCCGATTGTTGGACGAAAGATTTGCCAAAGTTGTCTTTTCCGATGGGCAATAACTTTGGAGAAAGCAGTTTGTCAATTTGCTACCGAACCACTACTTTCTCTTTCGCTCAAAAATGCAGGCTCTCATATGCAACCACCTAATACATTAAGGTAGTAGTCTCGCTACAGCCACGTTGAAAAGTTTATTCTCCGCTAAACCGACGAAAGCTTCGAAATATTGCAAAATATCCTTATAATGTAGGTTGTACATCTTATCGGGATGTAAAAACTTATAAAATCATGATGAAAACGCCTAATGTTTATCTAACTCTCACTTTTGTATCAGACTATCCATTCCCGGCTACTAAACGTAGATACTCTGCGTATATGGATATGCAGACACTACGGTAATCCAGTTCGAGTCTGCTACAGTCACTTCGTTGCGCTAGCGTTGCTAGCCATTGCTTAATTCAAATCGCTATATCTCTGAAACTAGACGGTCAAAATTCATGAATTTCTTTTACCCACTTCGTCATATGTTCCTCCGTAATGGAGAATTTTTTTTGTTTAATCTGTAGTATTTCGTTAAACGCAATAACTTCGATGTTATTTCGTGAAATGTGAAATTTTTCACTGCTCCCCATAAGAACGCGTGCAAAACCATGAAATCTTTGATTGCTAATATCTCGAAAATGGATCGGTGAATCCTTTTGGAATTTTGCAGGTAATCATTTATTAGTGTCCTGACTGGTCCTCAAAATAAAAAAATAAAAACTATAGAAAAACGCCTTGGCGAGACTACTACCTCTACTTCGAATAGATTTTGTTCGTTTCCGCGTTTCGTAAATGAAGGCAAAAAATCGGTATTTCTCAACATTTTTCTCAATATCTTAAACATGCAGCATACAGTTTTAATTAGCATGATTTTTTTTTTACAAAACGAAATTTTCCCGGATGAAACTTTTCCGATACTGAGGATGAGCGTTGATGAATTTTGGAATGTTGTGAACATGCTTCATGTTTTACAGTTTATTCAAGAACCAAGCAGAGACAAACTGCTGCCAGATCCGCTCAAGCATCCGTACATGCAGCCCCCCTACACTCTTATTCTAGAGATGACAGACGTACTGGTACATCCCGACTGGACGGTATGTCAATTTAGTCCATCAAAGATCGCTAACTTCTGACATTTAAGGCAGTATTCTAGTCTAGAGGCCTAAATTTCGGATTTGATAAAATATACGTATAAATATTTTATTAGTAACCATTTTTTAAGTTTTTCATTGATGTTTCAAAAAATTACAAAAAACAATTAGAAGAAGCTATGGGCCTCTAAATATGGCCGTGAAAAAAAGGATTGAGGCCAAGAAAATCGTTTTTTTTTTCTTCACTTTTTTAGACTACAATACTGCCATAGATATGGAAAAATAAGCAGCCACCTAATGACATAACTCTTACACAGTATCAAACCGGTTGGAGATTTAAGAAACGACCCGGCGTCGACCAGTTTTTTGAAGCAGTAGCGCCTCCACAATTTGAAATCGTTGTATATACAGCAGAACCGGGAATGGTAAAGTACCGTCACGTCTAAATAGATCAAATCCCGCAAGATGTACGAACAAAAATTCACCATTACAGACGGTTTTTCCGATCCTTGATTCGCTGGATCCTCAAGGATACATTATGTACAGACTGGTCCGCGACGCAACGCGTTTCGTCGACGGTCATCACGTCAAGGATCTTGACGCTCTCAATCGCGACCTCAGTAAAGTAAATGTCTCGAAATTTTTATATAAATAATAGCCTAAAGTAGAAAAATCATCGTGACAAGAATATCGCTTCGACAGGTAGTAGTCGTCGATTGGAACAGCGAGAGTATCAAATTGAACCCGGAAAACGCACTAAAAATTCCACGCTGGACCGGTAACGACGATGACACGACACTCTACGACTTGGCAGCATTTCTTAAAAGTGAGCTCTCGATAGCAGTCTTTTTGTTACCACAATGGCTTTGAGCTTCGTTAAATTATTGAATTTCATTGCAGCGATACTTGCAAGCAACGTCGAAGACGTCAGAGATGTGCTCAATTATTACAGACAATTCGACAATCCACTGGAAGCATTTAGAGAAAATCAACGAAAACTCTTGGTAAGTAATTAAACTATTGGTACTTAAACTTTTTGATTGAATTGATGGTATACTAATCAAGTGTGTCTTAAGGGTGGGGTAAAGTTAATTCGGCGAAAAAAAGGCATGTTTTAAAGATTTTTTTTTTGGCGTAACGGATAGTGTTCGTTTATTGAAAGATTTACATATAATAAAGTAACATTTGAACAACATTCTCCTAAATTTGCATTGCAAAATATTCAAAATTGAGCGAGTGAAAATTAAACCCCGGAGGCGCCTCGAAAAAAAGTTGGTTTGCGGTGTGCACCATAACTCGCAACAGAATCATCTGAAACAAAAAAATCAAAATGCATTTGTTAAAGGAGATGTTTCTCGAGGTAATGACGGGAGGATTTTTTTTTTTTCGATTTTTCGATTTTTCGTAGCACTTGGGAGCCAAAAACCCGATTTTCGCTAAAAAAAATCGGCTAATTTGTTGTTGAAAAATTAGTAATTATTAAAAAAAACAAAAAAGCTCTCGACAATACCTGGTGAATTATGTGAAGAAGTACTGTGCAAAATTTCAAAGCGATTGGTCCAGTAGATTTTGAGTTATCGTGCACACGGACTTCAAATATGACAAGTCTCAGAAAAACGGTTTGTAAAACGCAGAAGAGTTTGGTCGCTTAGCGCTCATTGCACATAAGTTTGAGAACACTTCTCGATTGCATAAAAATCTGAGAAAATTCATGCATATTAAAGGTACTCAAAAGATTAATTTTGCATAATAATAATTCCAAAATGTTATTAACAAAATGATGAAAAAAAAAATTAGTCAACAAATTTCCCCGCAACCCAATTTTTTTTCGTGATTCGTTCATTTTTCCGAATACGTATGAATTTTTTCAGATTTTTCAATTATCTTTGAATTTTTAGAAATTCAAAATAAAACTCGATAATTTTCTTATACTCACTCAAAGTCGTCGATGCCAGGTCCGTAGAGCAAAAGGCTTCCATCAAGATGATCGAGAGCATCTTTTTGCGTTTGTCTACGCAAAACTCTTTCTTCTTTACTGTCGTGCGCCGCCCAGGTATAAAACCCGGCATGGAGCAATAGACACTCAAATACTCATAATTTCGTCAATTTTACTCCGATCGACTTGAAATTTTAACACAATATTCTTGAGATATTATGCATTCATTTAAAAAATTTTAAAAAAATGAAAAAAAAAAATTTTAATACTTTACCCCGCCCTTAAGAATACGATAACTGGCTGGTCACTTTCCAGCGACGTAAATCCCCCCCACATGCATCTTACGAACCTGCAAGCCTTCTAACGATTGAAAAACATAACTAATGACCAGGGGGGCGGACACGTCGCACTACTCGTATGCATTAAAATGAATTGCACTTCGTTCGAATTTCTTAACGCTACTTTTGACCTGTACGTGGCACTAGCGGTTTTGATATAACATTCTTCTGCAGCGGTGCGACGCCTGCGAGGTATAATTTTCGACATTTGAAAGTTAATATTTTGTTTTTACCGTTTTTACTTTGCTTCAACGGAATATTGTATCATTGAAAGTTCGAACCGCGTGGCGAAATTACTCGTTCAGTGATTTCGACTCGTATTGTGCCCGGTTGTATCTCGGGAAACCCTTTTAATCAGCGCTCTGCCTAGCCCGTGGGGAACCCGCGTTTCCGATACAAATATTTTAGTACAAAATTAAACACAAATTGACAAATAATTTCCCACAGGCGATAAAAGCACATAACAGCACTTACACTATACATTTATCATTCATTAAACAAAAGCGAATAAAAAATAAACTAAATTTATTCGTATTTAAAAAACGTTATAAGTTATAATTTACTTGAAAATTATAACAGTTTTGACAACTTCATTCCCCAGCCAAAGAACAATGAAAACAATAATAAAAATAAAAAAGAAAATGTATCTTCCCGTAATAGCAATGTTTGCCTCAACAATAATAATGATAAGTTATTCTTTACCGAATGAAAAACAAAAATAACTCATTCAGTTTTAAGTAATAAACAATTTTGTTTCAAAAATATTAAAGAATTCAAGAGTTTATCTTTCAATCGGTTTCTTTTTTTTGTCAATTGTGTTGTGTTGGGTGGTTTTGTGTTGTCTTGTGGTTTTTTCCGCTGAATTTATTTGACTAATTATAATTCAATTAATTGTTTTTTTATTACTTGTTTACCACAAACATGCGACAAATTGCTATTCGGTGAATTATTTTCAACGAATCGTTGTTCAATTTAAATTTGTCGATCCAACATTTTTTCATTTTATTTATTTGAAAAAAATCTACACGGGTCCGTCGGCCGGCTTTGCGGCACGGCGCCTGGATCGGCTGCCTCTTTGCTCTACCCCTAGGCACGGCGTTGCTTATAATTCGAAAAAAGTGCATTTTTTTTTCTCGTACCTACCAATCCTAGCATTGAAAAGGCCATGGAAATATGATATAAAGCATGCTAGTCCAAAAGCAAAAAGAAAAGTGCGTGAAAAACACTTTAAGAAGGACGAAATCCTTTGGCAGCGGAAATTCATAAATCCTGCTAGACAGGTTGTCGGAGTGGTGGGTTGAATCAAAAGCCATATATACAGGCTGTCCCAGGACGGAATGTCATCCCTGAAATGGAGGGTTGGGGGTGAAATTCTGAGTCGATTGATATAAGCATGTATGGTTCCCAGATGAACCCCTGAATTATTATTAATTTTTAAAGACGGGCCAATCAGGCGCGCCCGATCAGCGGGCTCACGTCGGTGAGCGATACGCGCGTGTAGTGGTGCCTGGTGGAGCGGTGCTCCTACCGTGCACACTCGCGCTCGTCGGTGTGAGCGCTTGCATGCGGTAGTGGGTGCCTCGCTGTACGTGCTTTCGTGGTATGGGTACGACTCTGCGCCCGCATCGGTTCGAGCGCTTGAGTGTGTAGTCCTCTCTGTTACGTGAACTCGTATGGTGCGACGGAGAAGGCTACTATCGGTGTGAGCGCTCGAATGTAGTGGTGCGCTTCTCCTTGCGTATTTCATTTCTCGTATTTGCAATCATCGAAAAATAAAGATCAATAAGACTTCAAGGATATAAAAGGAAAATTGGGGAGGGAGATGTTTTGGGAGGATAAAGAAGTTAGGGGAGTCATAAAAGAAGAGTGGGAAAGACTGAGGTGCGGTAACTTAGCGAGGGTAGGGAAGAAAGGCTACAGCAACTGGGCATGCAGAGTATGCGGAAAGGAAGAGGAGACGTTGGAACATATATGGCAGTGTGGGGAAGCAAGGCGGAGGATTAACAACAAGTGGGTAGAGGGAGTCGACTACTGGAGAGAGGATAGAATGGGAGATGCCCTAAAAGACTGGTGGATAGAAACGTTGAAAGGAAAAATAGTAAAAGAATTGGGAGAATACACAATGGCATTCAGGGGACTCGACGCAGCAGGCTGAAAAACTACGCGAATTGGTTTATCAAATACTTCTAAACTAGTAGTCGTAGGCATGCAATGGACGGGCGAGCACTGTTAGGGAAAGTTAATGGGATATAGTATTAGTAGTTATAGTCCTTCATATAGTTTATGCAGAATGCAAAAAATGTAATGAACAATGTAAAATGGTTAATGTCACAGCAATTGCAAGACATATGGAATAAATAAATAAATAAATAAAGATCAATAAGTTTTTAAATAAACAAAAGTTTTTAATAAAACAATTAAACAATTGAATTTTTTTATTACCCGTTTAGCCCAATACATTTTGAGGGCATTTGTAATTTTTATAATTTCAATTCGCATGAAAATTTGAATACAATGAGAACATTATTCAATTTTATTTATTCGCAGGCATTTCTTCGCAACCTTCTCTGTCTTATCAGGCATTAAAAAAAAAAAAAAAAACGAAAAACGGCGGATTTTCTTCAATCCATTTTCTCGGAAAAATTCTTTGCAAAATAGTTCATCAAAATTGATAAAAAAAAAAATTAATAACTGAAAATTGATCCCGTATTTTTCTGTAATTTTTTCGATGATTGAAAATACGAGAAATGAAATACGCAAGGAGAAGCGCACTACTGCATTCGAACGCTCACACCGATAGTGCCTTCTCCGTCGCACCATACGACGAGTGCACGTAAACAGAGAGCACTACTACACTCAAGCGCTCACACCGATGACGGGCGCAGAGTCGTACCCATACCACGAAAGCACGTACAGCGAGGCACCCACTACCGCATGCAAGCGCTCCACACCGACGAGCGCGAGTGTACGCACGGTAGGAGCACCGCTCCGCCAGGCACCACTACACGCGGGTATCGCTCACCGACGTGAGCCCGCTGATCGGGCGCGCCTGATTGGACCGTCATTAAAAATTAATAATAATTCAGGGGTTCATCTAGGAACCATACATGCTTATATCAATCGACTCAGAATTTCACCCCCAACCCCCTATTTCAGGGATGACATTCCGTCCTGGGACAGCCCTGTATATCCGCAATGTGCGGGCGTGCAAGGTTCTCACAAAATAACTAGAGCTACGAGTGTCAAAGTGTGACGCTAATAAATCGGGACATTTCGCAGAGCGTAAATACCGGGAAGTCTCATAACCCTGCTAACACGGTCTTACACACAGGTCTTTCAGCTCTAAAGGCCCCTCTACACAACTCGCGAAGTTAATCGAAGTTGGGCGAGGACGAGAGTGTAGAGAGGCACTTCGTGCTTCTTCCCCTCGCTTTGCTTCGCTTTGGGCGACTTCCGATCGGTGTTGGTATTTTGGGCCGAGTCAAAGGACCGAAGTCGCGAGCGCGAGTTCTCGCGAAGTTAAGCCACGGGTTCTCGCGAAGTTGAGCGTGTAGTGTGGTGACGCTCCTCGTACTCGGCTAGCTTCGACGAGTACTTCGGCGAGGAACTTCGAACGAGTAGTGTAGAGGGGCCTTAATCGTGGTGGGTGGCTCTTTTCACGAAGCCAAAAGTGTATTGTTCATCTTGAATTCGCTAGGGTCGCTGTAATCTAGAAATGATTTGCGCGACAGAGAAAACAATAGCCGCGCATGCGCGTTATAGCCGAATCTAAGAGAATCTAAAATTTTGTATGGAAAATTATATTCCTTGCATGTACCAACCTGAAACTTGGAACATAAGTTCCTTAGAAGGTGTAGAAGTGCAGTAAGAAAAGATTTTTCGAAAATCCACTCTCAATGGGGTGAAGTGGGGTGTAAAAGTTTGTATGGGAAATTATATTGCTTGCGTGTGTTAACTTTAAACTTGAAATATATGTTTCTAAGAAGGTGTAGAAGTGCATTAAAAAAGGATATTTCGAAAATCAACTCTTAGGGGGGTGAAATGGGGTGAAAATATTGTTCAAGACAAATAATAAAACGCATATTTGAACATTTTTAAAAAAACCCCTAATGCGGGGTTCTACTTCTGACGAATTTTCTATGGGCCAAATTCTACGCAGGGGGAAGCTAGTTGCTAATGAAATAACCTCTTCAACATAGTTTTGGATCGGAGGTACGGTATTTCTTTCGAGACATCTAAAAATTATGAAAAAAGTTCCCAATCTCTTTATCATTACTATCTTCTATGCGATCGTAATCTTCATCACTATCGGTTTCATTGTTAATTATTTCAAATTCGTCAATAATTTGAAAACCAACAAAAGTTTCTGCTACGCCCGCCATCTTGATATTGATAATGCCAACCTCAACGATTCAAGTTCTGGAAAGCGTTAGCTCGTCGAAGCACGCATAGTTCAACCCGAACGTGCCATAGCGCCGCTCTAAGCGTGTAAGCACCCAAGTTGAACGCAACCAAAATGCTCTTGGAAAACCAGTGACAGATATATACAATTCAATAGTGGAAACACTATCCTAATCTTCCACAGCAACTGTATCGCAACCAAAATGTAATAACATGCGTATATATTGATTTCTTATTAAGGCAGAACACCACTGTGACCCCGTGTTTTTTTGCCATTTTTCAAGAATTTTTTTTTGTGGGAAAAAAATAGATATTCGAAAAAAATTTTTTTGTTTTGTTCGTTGTTTATTGAAGATACATAAAAAAAAAATTTCAAATTTTTCACGCCCCATGGTGACGCTGGGGAAGCTCCCGCGTCAGGTACTGTTGCCTCTGCAGTGGTTCGCGGCACGCAGCAGAACTCTCTTCAAAGTCGATCTGAAAAAAAATACCGAGTGTTTTCGTTAATAATATGATATTTTGAAGAGAAGTACACAGGGATTTGAAAAAATATTGATTTTTAAAAAATAGGCACGCTTTTGAAATTAAAGGACGATTTTCGAGCAAAATTTCTCGTCGAAAATAGGCTATAACTTTTTTTTATTATTGAGATATCGAAAAAATCCTATGTACTTCTTTAGATAATCCAGTTTTATTGATGCAGTCCAAATTTGAAGTCGGTCGGATAAAAATTGCTCGAGTTCTGCTGCGTGCCGCACTCAAAAAAGTGGTTTTGAGAAAAACGCGTTCAAAGTTTTAGGTTTGTTAATTTATGCGATAAATTGGAAAAAAAATTTTTACCTTTAATCAGCGATGCCGGCACCATATAGCTGGCCTTCGAGAAGCAAATGATTGTCCCTAGCATCTTTTCTCGAACTTGTAGAGGCTCTTCTTGCCTCTTTTGCAGCGTCTGTGAGCGAGCGCTCCGCCAGCTCGATCCGCGCTGCGTCGGTTTCAACGCAAAAATTGAAACAATTTGGGCCGATAGATATCCCCAACGTCTCCAAAACTTTCATGAGGCTTCTCAGGCCATCATTGAATAATAATACCGCGATATCAGCTGCAATATCGACGATTTTTTTGCTCCCGGACTGACACTTGGGGGCTATTGCCTAAACTGATTTGTTGTAGCTTTCGTTGTTGTTTTGCGTGAAGCCGCCCAAACAACGCTGCAGCAAATCGTCTCTACTCAAATTTTCGAAGACTGGCGTAATTGCCGGGACCCCGAGCGTCACGGAGCGCTGCACCGCTCCACAAAATATTCAATATCTCCGAAAATAATTATTTTTTCGACCTGGGTCCGACGGCATCTTAATCTTAAATGTATTTTAGATTTTTCTAGATGGTTTTCAAAAAATCGATTTTTTGAAGCCGTCACAGTGGTGTTGTCCCTTAATGGAAACATGATAACTGTTCATACATAATTATTTCCCCGTACATATCATCAGACCTGCTTCAAAAGGAAGTCATTTCCAACCGTAATTACTATCTTGAGATATATTTTTATGAGATACCCTACGAAACATACAATGAGAGTAGCTAAAGAAGAAATAGGAATTTCAATTGTTTTATACATTTTACGAGATTCAGGGCAGTTGCGTATGACGATCATAAGCTGCCGCTGAATACTGCAACGAATACGATAGATCCTCCATTCACGTAACTTGTTCGTATGCATTCCCATATGAGCTTCATCGGTGGTGTGCAGCAGTAGCGTATACAAAAATCTACATGCGTACAAATATTGTTCAGATTTCCTAAACGTTCATGCGTTTGAAAAGTTTAATAATAATAACAGCACGCTTACTATTTCAGCAACAAATTCAGGAGGACGAATCGCAAAAGGCTCAGAGAGAAGGAAGCAAAGTCTTGACGTCCAAATGGACCCCGTCGTTCTTGCGAACTCGTTAATCGTGATAAGACAATTGTAATCTTTGTAAAATAAAGCGCAATGTTATACCCGTCTATTCAATGCGCAACTTATATGGAAAAATAAGTCCGCGTCGTATTTCCATTGAAGTAAACGGAAAGCAGCCTCGTATTCCAAGTACGTATGAATAAGCTTAAAGATGTACCGTAGCCAAAAAGTTTGATGCGATTTGAACTTCGATGCGGAGCAATACGACCACAATTTGGAAAAGAACAACCGTTTACGGTGAGGACATCAATTTTGCCAAAAGCTCATCCATAACTTTGTTCTAGAAAAACATCCGTTAGAGAAATAATCAGAAAATGTATTTCTTGCTATTGAAAAGGAAATTATTTTCATGGGCCCATATCAATTTTAAAGAATTGTCCTGATATTCCTGTAATTTTTGGAAGGTACATGAAAAATCAAATCTTCAATACCACTTTCCAAGCGGTTGAACAAATAGTTGCATACGCCACCCGAAAAGAAGGAAGGACAACAACTCTATTCTTTGTTTATTCTCAGACATCTCTCTTAAATATCTCGATTCTGGAGCAGTTTTAAGGCAGAACACCACTGTGACCCCCTGTTTTTTTGCCATTTTTCAAGAATTTTTTTTTGTGGGAAAAAAAAGAGATATTCGAAAAATTTTTGTTTTGTTTTGTTCGTTGTTTATTGAAGATACATAAAAAAAAATTTCAAATTTTTCACGCCCCATGGTGACGCTGGGGAAGCTCCCGCGTCAGGTACTGTTGCCTCTGCAGTGGTTCGCGGCACGCAGCAGAACTCTCTTCAAAGTCGATCTGAAAAAAAATACCGAGTGTTTTCGTTAATAATATGATATTTTGAGGAGAAGTACACAGGGATTTGAAAAAATATTGATTTTTAAAAAATAGGCACGCTTTTGAAATTAAAGGACGATTTTCGAGCAAAATTTTTCGTCGAAAATAGGCTATAACTTTTTTTATTATTGAGATATCGAAAAAATCCTATGTACTTCTTTAGATAATCTAGTTTTATTGATGCAGTCCAAATTTGAAGTCGATCGGATAAAAATTGCTCGAGTTCTGCTGCGTGCCGCACTCAAAAAAGTGGTTTTGAGAAAAACGCGTTCAAAGTTTTAGGTTTGTTAATTTATGCGATAAATTGGAAAAAAAATGTTTTACCTTTAATCAGCGATGCCGGCACCATATAGCTGGCCTTCAAGAAGCAAATGATTGTCCCTAGCATCTTTTCTCGAACTTGTAGAGGCTCTTCTTGCCTCTTTTGCAACGTCTGTGAGCGAGCGCTCCGCCAGCTCGATCCGCGCTGCGTCGGTTTCAACGCAAAAATTGAAACAATTTGGGCCGATAGTTATCCCCAACGTCTCCAAAACTTTCATGAGGCTTCTCAGGCCATCATTGAATAATAATACCGCGATATCAGCTGCAATATCGACGATTTTTTTGCTCCCGGACTGACACTTGGGGGCTATTGCCCAAACTGATTTGTTGTAGCTTTCGTTGTTGTTTTGCGTGAAGCCGCCCAAACAACGCTGCAGCAAATCGTCTCTGCTCAAATTTTCGAAGACTGGCGTAATTGCCTCCAATATTTCCTCAGGAAGAGGCGGCTGCGCGGGACCCCGAGCGTCACGGAGCGCTGCACCGCTCCACAAAATATTCAATATCTCCGAAAATAATTATTTTTTCGACCTGGGTCCAACGGCATCTTAATCTTAAATGTATTTTAGATTTTTCTAGATGGTTTTCAAAAAATCGATTTTTTGAAGCCGTCACAGTGGTGTTGTCCCTTAACCAGAAGCATCTCTATTCGTAAAGATCACTATGCCGCAATAACTCACTTTTGAAATATTACTGCTCTTAAATATCTTCATTCCACAATCTTTCGTATCCGAAACTTCTCTATTCTTAAATATCTGTATTCTTCAAAATCTCATGTGACATCCGAAACATCTGTATTCCGACAATTTCATCTCACAATATCACTCTTTCCGAAACATCTCTATTCCAAGAGCCTCTGCGTTGCACTTGTTCTATTCATGGCCAATATAGTAAATCAAATTCGCGCAACGTCGACGCAAATTTCATAATTGAAATTTCGGAATACACAGGAAGTTCTAAAAAATGTATATCCATTCTGAAAAATAAAGCAATACGATGCGTTTGAAGACAGCATTTAAAAAATGTATGAATTGTCTTTTAAAAATCGTCGATAACTTCTTGATATAATTATTTTAAATGCTCAAGCCTAGATTGTTGCGTATAGTTATATTTTTGCTCCCGTTTACATGTTTCTCACAATTCACATGTAACGATGATAGTCCGAGTCAAAAACCTGCCACGTACGTTCGTTTTTTAGCTTGTGATTTTCGACCAGTTTTTACTCGAACCGGTGGATAATATGCTTCCTCGGGTATATTTTCGGAAATGTCTATGACGTCCGGCGGTTGCGATACACTGAACAACTCTTGAGTATTGATCGGTGTCACCATAAGATCGGCATCTTCTTGCGACTCAACGACGTCCTTTTGGCCAGCCATTTCCAACCAATTCAAGACTTTCTGATGTGGAACTGTCGTCTGGGTGACGGGAACGTTATCTTCCGTAACTTCCCACACTGCCAATAACTCCGGAGCCAATATATCGACATATGATTTTAATTTTTGCAGAGATTGCTTCCATTCCGGATCACCGAACAATTCGTTTGGCTCAACATTGGTTTGCTTCGGACGCAATGACTTGTTTGTGAAATCTGTAACGAAATATTACATTTTATAAAACACACAAAACGGAATTCGCGGTAATTCAGTTGTTTTTAACTCACTGTTAAATACGTGATGCATGTTCGTTCGTTCAGTTATTACGAGCGGCGATATCAAACGTTCGTGCAACAATATTTGTCTTTCCCAAGCCTCCAACGCGCAAAATGATTGACAATTGATAAGGGAATAATTGTCCAATGGCTCCTCGTGAGTTATGCACTGGTAAAAAATGTCACCTGAAATGTTCGTCGTGTTAAGGGTTGAAGTCTAGAAATTTGACAAAATATATACTTTTTTTTGGATTTTCTCAAAGTATAGGCTGTTAAGAATATGTCCGCTAGAAAGATGTTTGAAATTTCCAATATTTACAAAGTTATAGCGATTTGAATACGGCTGCACCGGTGCAAATCGGACAATCAGAAGATTTTAAGAAAGTTAGAAGTACTTGCAGGGAAGAACGAGCTTCAGAAAACCATCATTTCGAAGTCGAGAAAGCCACACTTTACGAGACAGGAATGGCTGATTAATAAAACGTAAGTATAAGATGCCATTATACCATTTAGACAGTGGTTGCCTGCAATTGTACTCAGAACTTTAAGGTAGTAGTCTCGCCAAGGCGTTTTTCTATAGATTTTTTTTAATTCTGACGACTTATTCAGGACACTATTAAGTGATTACCTGCAGAATTTCAAAAGGATTTACCGTTCCATTTTCGAGATATTGGCAGTCAAAGATTTCATGGTTTTACACGGGTTTTTATGGGAAGCAGGGGAAAATTTCACTTTTCACACAATAACTTCGAAACTTTTCTACCGATTTTTTTTTTTTTTTTTCATTCTCAATTACAGGGGAACATGACGAAGTGGGTTAAAAAAATCATGAATTTTCACCGTCTAGTTTCAGAGATATAGGGATTTAAATTAAGCCACGTCTAGCGAGGCTAGCGCCACGAAACGACTGGAGCAGACTAGCACTAGATTACAGTAGTGTGTGCATATCCGTATACCCAGAGTATCTAGGCATTGGTAGTCGGATATGTCCGGTATATGTATGATGGATAGTCGATACAAAAGTGAGGGTTAGGTAAACATTATATTAGGTGTTTTCATCATTACTTTACAAGTTTTTACATCCCGATAAGATGTACAACCTACATTATAGGGATATTTCGCAATATTTCGAAGCTTTCGTCGATCGAGCAGAGAATAAACTTTTCAACGTGACGGTGACGGGACTACTACCATAAACGCGTTTTTCTCGAAACTACTTTTTTCACCCTAGTTGACATAAAATCTCGAGTTCGATTCAATCGATTCACTTCAAATTTCGAGTTCACCTTCTGTATATATCTCTCTATCTACTTCAGGCATTGCGTAATTATTATTATAACTATTTAAAAAATAATTTATCGTTTGAGACGTGTTGGCCCCGTCTCAGCTGCAAATGCTCCCCGAGAATATGAAGGCCAGCAATGTTGACATGCTCGGTCATTGTCGCCACTCGATCTTGTTAGAACTAAGGCATAAAAGGGAACAGTGGTGCCATCTCTCGGGGAGGACGGTAGACAACACAAGGAGTTTAAGAAAGAAGAAAAAGTGGGGAAGCAATATTTACGAAAATTTATTTAATAACTCTTGCTCGGGAGGGGGAAGAAAAACACGGCAAACGAGGGGTATATAAGGGCCAGCCCCGAGCCTAAAGAGGTCTTCTTTTTCGGATCTGACCCTGGCGCAAGTACCAGATACAAGTACCAACTGTAAAGCGGGGGATAGTATCAGCGTTAGAAAAACGCCAGGAAAAGGAGACAGAAAAGGAGCAAAATTAGGAATTCTTTTTCGAGTATCAAAAGCATTAGTAGTGAATGGGCGTAAGGCCAGACCGCAAAGGCTAGGAAAACGCCCACCAAGGAAAGTGCTTTAAATAACGGAAAGAATAGGAGAGAGAGAATCAGCATTATTTTCACTAATTCTCTAAGCATTAGTAGTGAAAAGGACGCACTTGTTTTATCCCGATTAAGGGACAACACCACTGTGACGGCTTCAAAAAATCGATTTTTTGAAAACCATCTAGAAAAATCTAAAATACATTTAAGATTAAGATGCCGTTGGACCCAGGTCGAAAAAATAATTATTTTCGGAGATATTGAATATTTTGTGGAGCGGTGCAGCGCTCCGTGACGCTCGGGGTCCCGCGCAGCCGCCTCTTCCTGAGGAAGTATTGGAGGCAATTACGCCAGTCTTCGAAAATTTGAGCAGAGACGATTTGCTGCAGCGTTGTTTGGGCGGCTTCACGCAAAACAACAACGAAAGCTACAACAAATCAGTTTGGGCAATAGCCCCCAAGTGTCAGTCCGGGAGCAAAAAAATCGTCGATATTGCAGCTGATATCGCGGTATTATTATTCAATGATGGCCTGAGAAGCCTCATGAAAGTTTTGGAGACGTTGGGGATAACTATCGGCCCAAATTGTTCCAATTTTTGCGTTGAAACCGATGCAGCGCGGATCGAGCTGGCGGAGCGCTCGCTCACAGACGCTGCAAAAGAGGCAAGAAGAGCCTCTACAAGTTCGAGAAAAGATGCTAGGGACAATCATTTGCTTCTTGAAGGCCAGCTATATGGTGCCGGCATCGCTGATTAAAGGTAAAAATTTTTTTTTCCAATTTATCGCATAAATTAACAAACCTAAAACTTTGAACGCGTTTTTCTCAAAACCACTTTTTTGAGTGCGGCACGCAGCAGAACTCGAGCAATTTTTATCCGATCGACTTCAAATTTGGACTGCATCAATAAAACTAGATTATCTAAAGAAGTACATAGGATTTTTTCGATATCTCAATAATAAAAAAAGTTATAGCCTATTTTCGACGAGAAATTTTGCTCGAAAATCGTCCTTTAATTTCAAAAGCGTGCCTATTTTTTAAAAATCAATATTTTTTCAAATCCCTGTATACTTCTCTTCAAAATATCATATTATTAACGAAAACACTCGGTATTTTTTTTCAGATCGACTTTGAAGAGAGTTCTGCTGCGTGCCGCGAACCACTGCAGAGGCAACAGTACCTGACGCGGGAGCTTCCCCAGCGTCACCATGGGGCGTGAAAAATTTGAAATTTTTTTTTTATGTATCTTCAATAAACAACGAACAAAACAAAAAAAATTTCGAATATCTCTTTTTTTGCCCACAAAAAAAATTCTTGAAAAATGGCAAAAAAACAGGGGGTCACAGTGGTGTTCTGCCTTAAGGAAAGCGTGAGTTGGCAGGAATACGGAAAAGGAACCGAGACGATTTCCCGATTAAGGAAACGTCATAATAGCGCAAGTAGTGAAAAGGAAAGATAAGTGCTCCTGAATAAGGAAAATGTTTGGATAAAAAGAGAAAAGAAAACGGGAGTCTCATAGAAAATAAAAGAAATAGGAAGAAAATCGAGATTAAAGGAATTGAGAATAAAAAAGATAAAGTTACGAGGAGAGGCCAGCTGATCAGGCGGGAAATGATCGAGAAAAGACAAAGAAACAACAAGATCGAAAAGGGGGCATTGGCCGAGGAAGGCCGCACTGTCAGATACTGACAGATCCGAGAGCGACCGTACACACAAACAAGAACTTTAAACGCGAGCGAGCATATACCTACAACAGCGAGAGCGAACGCACGCACAAACAATAACTTTAAACGCGAGCGACCACACACATAACAATACGTTTAAATGCGAGCGAACGCATACGGACAGCGGCGAGAGCAAGACACCCACAAATACACGAAGCTATATGTAAACACACAAACAAATACAAGAAAAGAGTGGCCATTACAAAATAGGCAGGACCAATTTCGAAGAGTTAAAACGCTCGACGCTTAGCAACGTAAGAGGCTTCGCCTCTCCGAAAACCGCGAGATCCCGCCTAACGAGGGAATCTTCGAAAGCAACGAAAAATATATGTACAGGTGGATTCACAATAGTGTGTACGGATCAGGAAGGAAAAACCCACAATAAATTCACGACTAATTGTATGCGGTAAAAAGATCTCAACTAATTTACTCCCTAATCGAGTCCCAAATCCTACAAATTTTAATGTAATTAGGGGAGACCCGTTACACGTTAAAGAAAAGAAGCGCAAAGTTTTGGACGGTCGCCATTAAAAAAAAAAAATTGGTATCTGGGTATCTGGCATAATGACATTCTTATTGATCAAGAAAATTGGCTTTATTTCTGTTTCAGATTAATGGGAGCTTTGAAATCATGTCAACCTCCTCAAGTTTTTTTTTTCACAGCCATATTTGGAGGCCCATAACTTTTTCAATTTTATGTTCTTTGCACAAATTTTTTTTTTATAAGTTCTTGAAACATCAATAAACAAAGTGTAAAAGATCGATACTAAAATATATATATATATATATATATATATTTTTATCTAGCCTGAAATTTAGTTCTCTAGACTAGAATAAACTTCTCATTACCACAAGAATAATATTTGTTATTAAAAAGCAATGAGTGAAAAATCTGCAACCAGTTGTGGGCCAAATCAAATAAACAAAACAGTTACTTTCTGTTTTCAACAATTGACTTGTAAAATGATAAGCTTCCTGGCAGCAAGCTCGAGCAAACTTCCCTTTTGTAGTAAAGACTGTACATTTACCGATAGAATTCTGGACAAACAACGACAAATTGTCGTTTTTGTCGACAGCCATAGAAAGCCCAGAAGTAGAAAGCTCCAATCTTTTTCTCAACGAGGGATCCAAACACTTCCCCTGCATCCGTGATTCCTTCAGTGTGTCCAAGATACTCGGCGGTGTATATGGCAAGTTGTAAGAATGCGGATTGTCCCGACCGTCCCATGTGTTCAAGATGATCGCCGTTTCTCCGGCCATTTGACTCGATAAAACAATCACCTCCGTCTCACCCCTGCGGATCAAGTCGGTATCAATCAATTCAATATCCAAGCTCTACGTAAAAATAGGCCCTGAATTAAATGAAAACCTAAAAAACGGCCTCAAGAAAATTATGGTGTAAAATGACAATTGTTTCAACGAATTTGATAAAAGTCCTCAACTTGAAAATTTGCGCTAAATTGCTTTTATGTCTTCTGCATATATTTATTAACATTAACCGATGTAAAACGAAATTATGATGGGGAAGCCATTGTTCTTCCACTATGAATAATATTATTTTCTCCCTATGGAGTCTACCGCGAAATGAACAATTTCTTAAGGCTTCTTATATACACTTATATAGTTCTTATATACGCAAAAAATACTATTTTTTAAATATTATTTCAGCCTGAACTTTTAAGAATATTTGAAGGTTTTTCTGAATTACAAATTCCAACTAAATGTTAATGTTACATAATTTGGAGGTCGAAATTTAAATTTTCTTCGAAGTAGGCAGATGACCGGAACGTGCTTTGCCAAATTTCACCAGGGTGTATAATTTTGACCGGAATTGAAATTTCATGACATTTAATGATTTTTAAGGCAAGAAATAGAGATTTTTTCATGACTTTCAGTATGACTTTCTGGTATAAAAGTATAGCTTATAATTCTTTACTGCGACTAGTTTTCTAAATTTTTATATTTATATTCTGCTCTTTGAAACAGATGTGTGCTGTATGCCATTAAAAAGTATACAAAATAAACGAAAAGTCACGAAACTGTACAATTCTATGTGTAGTAAAAAGAAAGTGAGATAAACATAATTTCAAGTTTGCTGTAAAGAAATAGATTTTGGGAACATCTGGAGAAATATTACATACATTTAGGAACTTTGAGGCACATCATCTAGTCGCCTTACACGAATAGCAAAGAAAAACTAATATCTGGAGATAACGAATCATTTTTTTTTTTCTACTACCTTGTTTTCTAATACCGTAGATTGTCACAAACCCGTGAAAATTTGAAATTATTTTGGATAAATGAATACAAAAATCGGCCATGATAATGAGCGCTGTAGAGATCTTTAAAAAATCAGGTAGGATGATAATTTTTGATGACATTTAATGACTTTTCCAGGGACGAGTGTAATTTCATGACATTTAAGACTTTTCACGACTTTTCAGGTCGGTAGACACCCTGTTGATTAGTTACGTCTTCAGCAGGCTTCCCTAGGAAGCATAATGGAGACGTTCCCGAGTTTTAAATGTTGAGATAGGCCCCACATAGGGTGCAGGAAGCTATTAAATAAGGTAAAATAATATTTTATACTAGGTACCGCGCGGCGATTCGTGTCGCCAACTTCAAAGTCGTTATCCCACGAATAGCTTTTTTTATCTCGCGTTAGTTGGAAGTCACGGACCGCGGTTGCAGTCGCTTTCAAATTCTCACAGCATATTCGATTTATCAATACCTTTTGCGTGAACTTCGAAAAGTAAAAAAATGTATTGCCTAAATTTAAAAAATAAACAACTTATTAGCAGAAAATTGAGTGAAAAAGTTTAAGTACTCTCATTTCAACACGCTTTGCTTTTTAAATATTTTTATTGGTTCACACTGAAGAGACATCTGTTATGTAATTGATAAATACGTCCGTTTCCTCTTTTTTTTTTTGGCTACTCCGTTCGACGTCGAGAACTGTCACTATGCACACGTGCGTCGAGAAAAACCATTTACTTACCAGTCAATAACTCCGCCATTTTTAAATATTTCTGTAATTGTTTTTTTTTTCATTAGGCAGTTAAGTGATTAAGTGAATATTGTATTAAAAAAATTGGCGTATGTATGAGTCACTTTTTTTCACGGCCTCTAAATGTACCTCCGAAAATCGACGGAATCGCATATATTAGGTGTAGTAAAAAGAAATCCATTATTTTTGCAATAGATGGCTTTAGTAATCTGTATCTCGCGTTGTATAAGTGCGATCGGATTACGCTAGACGGCGTTAGAAAGATAAGATTTCGTACTAAAATAAACATTTCAGACAGTTTTGTGATCGCTTGACTCAATATTTTTTGAGCGCGCGTCAAAGATGGCCACCAGCAAAGTGAAAATACGCCATATTTTACAGTTTTTCTTCGATAAAGGCGAAAACGCAAGCCAGGCGGCTGAAAATGTGAACAGCGTTTATGGTCCTGATACTGTAACAGCTAATCACGCGCAATTTTGGTTTCGTCGATTCCGTTCCGGTAATTTTGATGTCAAAGATGCACCACGCTCTGGAAGGCCAATTGTCGAAAATGTCGATATAATAATGGAAATCGTCGAGTCCGGCCGTCATGTAAGCACTGTTTCGATTACCCAGGAGCTAAAGATTGCACAAAAAACCGTTTGGAACCACTTGAATAAGGCTGGATACAAAAAGAAGCTCGATGTATGGGTGCCACACGAGTTAAGGCAAAAAAACCTCATAGACCGAATTTCCATCTGCGAATCGCTGCTGAATCGCAACAAAATCGACCCATTTCTGAAGCGGATGGTGACTGGTGATGAAAAGTGGGTCACTAACGGCAACGTCAAGCGAAAACGGTCGTGGTCGAATCGCGGTGAGCCGGCGCAAACGGTGGCCAAGCCAGGATTGACGGTCAGGAAGATTTTACTGTGTGTTTGGTGGGATTGGCAGGGAATCATCTACTAGGAGCTGCTCCCCTACGGCCAAACTCTTAATTCGGACCTGTAATGTCCACAATTGGACCGTCTGAAGGAAGCAATGGCCCAGAAGCGGCCAGGTTTGGCCGATAAGAGAGGAATCGTGTTCCATCGGGACAACGCCAGGCCACACACATCGATAGTGACTCGCCAGAAGCTCCGGGCGCTTGGTTGGGAGGTTCTTATGCATCCACTTTATAGTCCGGATCTGGCACCAAGTGATTACCACCTGTTCCTGTCTATGGCGAATGATTTTGCTGGTGAAAAATTCGCCTGTAGAGAAGCTTGTGAAAATCGACTGTCCCAGTTTTTTGCCAATAGGGACGAGGGTTTCTATGAGAAAGGCATTATGAAATTACCTTCAAAGTGGCAACAAGTTATCGATCAAAACGGTGCATATTAGACCTAAATCGAATCATTCTAACTATGCTAAATAAAGCCTTCAATTTCATGCGAAAATAATGGATTTCTTTTTACTACACCTTATATGAGGCCTTAAGAATACATACAACAGTAAAATGTGATACGATTTTAAAAAATCCAATTGACTGAGATTCCAATTTTTATGCAACTGTAATGTTCGTATTATAATCCAGATTTCCAAATGTAAGAACGTATCAACGAGGCTCAGACGTAAAATTATTTTTCAAATGTAACATCCGTTCTTAAGGGATCGGTATCAGTCTATTTTCGGAAATTCTCGATTTTCTAAAAACATCAGTTTCGAATACTACAGCCTGTAGAAATACGGTAGAGAACATTAATTAGGTCGGAGTGACCGATAAGGGGCTAAAAAGAGTGATACAATAGAAGCGTCTCTGCGCGCTCAGCGCGCAACCGCCGTGTCGAGCGCCCAAAGCTCGTAGAACAGAGATCCGGCACTAAAAATCCCTAGAAAGTGAAGCTTTTGAAGAAGCTGAAGGAATAATGTATGGACCAGGAATCCCTGATGGAGGGATTTCAAAGGTATCATGTACATTTTTACAAGAGAAACTTCAAACGCGTTTTTCTCAAAACAACGTTTTTCGACCTTGTCGACATGATTGTGGAAAAACGATTGCACCGATTAGGCTGAAATTTACAGGGATTATCCTACGCATGTTTCTCTTCGACCCCTACCAACGGTATAAATATTCATTCATATTTAATCCTATTTTAAAACAATTTAAGTTGTAAAAAACAGTTGAAAAATTCAAAAGTGCGCCATTTTGTTTTCTTTTTACCGGGGGTGAAAGTTTTTAGTAGGGGTCGTAACTACAACTCCACTTTATAATAAAATACTCGATTTTTTGTTTTCCAAATGCTCCAAAGTTAAGATTTTGCGTCGACAAGGTAAAAGCAGGGGTAACTTCAGGCAGCCAGATCACCAAGATACATTTTCAAAAAAATGTTTAAAAATTTTTTCTTGTACTTTGAAACTTCTATTTTTGTGTATAAAAATATCAAAATATAATAATATGGAGATAAATGTTATTATGAAGAAAAAAAATCTTGAAAATATGTGCAATAGATGGAGACTGATTCCTTAAAGCCCCCATTCTCGATATTTATATTTGAAAAAAAAAACTCTGGCAAACACGTAGCTGAAGTTCGTGTGTTATAAATATACTCGAAGGTGTGACTATAAAATATTGGACACGACCTATGAATGATATTTTGATAAAACTGTACCTTTTCTGAACAGCGGCGTACAGAGGCGCACTTTTGAATTGATGAGTCCATTTCTGTTGTACACTTTCTCCAGGAGAGCGTCGATCGCACATCAGCAAACTATGATACGAGGCCACGTAATTATGATTGTCGGTACAACTTGGGGTTGCTGAGCAAAGATTCTCACAAGCCTCCAAGTGATCTTTTGGGCACAACGTTAACACCGGACGTTCGTAAGGATCCTGAAAATGTGTTATATATGAGGTGTTACGTTAGCATTGGTTTATAACATTTTTGCCTATATATCGCGGATATACACAATACAATGTATAGAAAATTAGAGGAAGATCCGTTCATACGACGACTTATCATCCCATTTATTAGTTCAAGAAACCCAGGCAGTTAAATAGATTGAGAGAAAAAATTAGTATCTGTATAAATATGCATAGAATAATATTAACAAAACGACTTTTACGAGTACAACAATGATTTAACTGTGTAATAGAAACATTGTACAAAAGTAAAAATGCGCCTGCAATAAGGGAAAAGTTTAATCTGTATTGGTTACCTACGCACCCTTGTATCGAGATAGTGGACGCAACATCTGTCAACGAAAACAATGGTATTCGGATCTGATTGCATGAACCTTACGCTACCCCATTTATCCTCCAGTACCTTCGAGACATCGACGGTATTACTCCGGATACTCCTACTGTTGAATAATTAAAACCCATGCATCTTTGTTCAGTTTGATGATGAATATTTTCGTCATTTAAATTAGGTTTCGCCTTCTTGTTTTTGAATACTTCTAATTATAGTATTATCCTTTTCCAGGAATAAGACTGTGTGCGCGTATACTACTTTTAAAGACTTTTAAAACGTACGCAAAGTAATAAAACAAATCCCCTCGAGAAGATTTTTGTTCATTTAACCTTATAAAAAATTATGATTCATCTTAAAAATAATATTTATTTGTCGTAATTGAAAAAATGGTTGTATTATATTTTTTCCATTTATTCTCTTTTTCTGGGAATAAGACCGTGTGCGTGTATACTATACCGGATCGATCACTAAAAATTGGACACTATAGGTAACTTCCAACGAGACGTTGCAAAGATTACACGCGTGATTCAGAAATCGTGTGGGCCAATGTTACCCAGTGAATGGAGAATATTTTGAATACGCCATTTTTTTTTTTTTAATATTTCTTTCTGGAAATACCACTTCTATCACTCAACTCGCGCTAATTCCCGTTTTGTTAACTTTTCGGTATATCAGGATCTCCCGAAGGTCATGGCAGGTAATAGCATTCATTTTTTACATGGGAGAGACTCGGCTTTGATATAGGCCTTATCTCATGAAAAAGAACACTCGACCTTGAAGCCTATTTCCGTCGTCATATGGAAGAAGGCGGCATCTACAGATTATGCTGTTTTGAGATAAATAGCAAAACGTCACTTTTTGATATTTCACAACTCTGAGATGCAAATACCTATAACTTTTTGTACTGGTAGGATGAGCTAACTCTTGTTTTACGATAAAAAAAAATAATAATATTAATTTGATAAAAATTGAAGAAGCTATGATGCAAAAACGTAGTTGCCACTGTTAGAATTTGCATTTTAATAAGCTAACACCATGTCAATACTATCTAAAAGGTGGCATCTACGTAGAAATCCCGAATTTAATTAGTTTTGCCATAATTAAGCTAATTACAGCATTAATTTTAAATAAAACAAAATTAAGACAGGCAACATAGGCTTATTGAGATCTCAAATCAAGCATAATTTTTCCTTAATCAATATCGCGGCGTCGCTGGCGCGATTTTTTTTCTTTGTAGAGTTAAGCGAAGTTTCTGGCAAATTCTTCCAGAACCTCCTTCGGTTTTCCGTACAGTGTGGACGAGGTTTTTCTTTTTTGGAAGTTTCTCAGGAAGTTTAAATCCTTGTATTCCTCATCGTCGTTATACGTTAACTTATATTTAAGTATGAATTCGCCCCGCATAGCCTTTAAGCACAGAATTTTTTCGAGATGCGGACGATTCGGGTGCTTGAGCTTTAAAGAAGACGAATATAAATTAAATGAGAACAAAACTGACATGAGGAATGCCGGATCTGCAATTATGGCGGAGGTGTTAAAGGGTGAAAAGGCAGCAACTACAAAAACAGAGAAAAAAAGCGGCATCTACACGTAGATGCCGCCTTTTTGTATTCTACAGACCCCGCCTTTTTACTTTTTATCGAGTACGAAAAGTTTGCAGAAGCCGCCATTTTCCCATCCCGAAATCATAGTTCGAGTGTAATTACCGTCTTGTTTAATATACAGAACGATGCGGAATTTTGTACTGAGTCCAAAGGTACCGAAAACTCATTTTCTATTTTTTTGTAGATGCCACCTTCTTTAATATGACGGCAGATTTGGCGTCTTAACTCAAAAAACAGCTTTATCTATAAGCGAGCGAAAACGGAGGAGATCGTAACAAACTCGCCAAAATTTGTTTTTGACTTTTCATGGAACAGCAATATTTGTTGGAGTTTTCGAATGCCTAATTTCTAGTGACTTACTCGATATACACGGTGCTCCATTTATATTTAGAGATCTAAATAACTCGAAAACAAAAAGTTGAATACAGTAGAACCTCGATTATCCGAATCAATTGGGACTGAAGATGGTCCGAGTAATCAAAAGTCCGGATAATCGAAACGCAAATTTTTTTCTGAAGCGATAATATACAATATAAATTGAAATATACACACATCTATATTAAAGATATATACAACATTATAATAAAAATAAAAATAAAATGAGCGATGTTTGAAAATGGTTATATATGGGGCATTCCATACCAATTCGACCTGGGTCTGACCCTCGACCCCTCAAATCTGGTTCCCGATTTTTCCTATCATTATTCTCACTCTATCAAGCAATTAAAATTTTTTTTTCAGATTTTTCAAAATAAATTTGAGCGCGTCATGAATTTTTGAATTTTTTTTTTTGAACACCTCGATGGCCGTAATCGAAAAATCTGAAAAAATTCCCAAAAATACAGGGTCAGATATAGAAAATGTTGGTGTAAAATTCATAATGTCTGGGCTTTTGCTTCAACCCGTTTTTTAGCTTTTTGAGCAAAAAAAAATGAAAAAAATAAGAAGCAGAGGTCAATTTACTGTAGACTGTTGCTCGAAATTTTGTATGCATAGTACCAGATTTTAAAAAAAATTTCTCCGATTTTTCTAAAGTGTATTTTTTAATTTTCGAATTTTTTTTTCATCATGGTTGACAAAAACCCTAATTAGGGATTTGGGAATGATGCGAATTGCACTAACAATAAGCGTAAGATGCCTGGTGAGGTTCGGTACACTCTAAACTACTATTGAACTACTACTGTAGACAGTAGCTTGAATATTTTTGATGATAGCGAACGGTTTTTGGAAATTTTTAAGGATTTTTTAAAGCATTTTTTTTCTGTAATATCATCGTAAAATCATGATTAATTAAAAGCAGTCATGAACAGTGATCGCTCTTAATTAAATAATTAAGAGCGGAATTAATTTTTAATTTAACAATCAATATCAATTTTAATCATCAATTCGCATCGTTTTATCTACGCTTTATTCCAGAAACTACAATGAAATCATCGTAGAGAATAGTATTTCCATCACTGACAATCTGAGATGCGTCAACACATTTTTATATCACATGTGCCTTTAAAATGATTTTTGATATAATAAAAAGGTTCTGCAGACTTTTTTTTCTTTATAATGTTGTGGATTTTAAATTAATTAATTAATTATTTAATTAAGAGCGATCACTGTTCATGACCGCTTTTAATTAATCATGATTTTACGATGATATTACAGAAAAAAATGCTTTAAAAAATCCTTAAAAATTTCCAAAAACCGTTCGCTATCATCAAAAATATTCAAGCTACTGTCTGCAATAGTAGTTCAATAGTAGTTTAGAGTGTACCGAACCTCACCAGGCATCTTACGCTTATTGTTAGTGCAATTCGCATCATTTCCAAATCCCTAATTAGGGTTTTTGTGAACCATGATAAAAAAAAAATTCGAAAATTACAAAATACACTTTAGAAAAATCGAAGAAATTTATTAAAAATCTGGTACTATGCATACAAAATTTCGAGCAACAGTCTACAGTAAATTGACCTCTGCGTCTTATTTTTTTCATTTTTTTTTGCTCAAAAAGCTAAAAAACGGGTTGAAGCAAAAGCCCAGACATTATGAATTTTACACTAACATTTTTTATATCTGACACTGTATTTTTGGGAATTTTTTCAGATTTTTCGATTACGGCCATCGAGGTGTTCAAAAAAAAAATTCAAAAATTCATGACGCGCTCAAATTTATTTTGAACAATCTGAAAAAAATTGTAATTGCTTGATAGAGTGAGAGTAATGATAGGAAAAATCGGGAACCAGATTTGAGGGGTCGAGGGTCAGACCCAGGTCGAATTGGTATGGAATCGAGTGCTCATTTTATTAGATTTTGTATAGTCGTCCATCATCGAGTGTCTCAATTTCTCGTTATATCGGAGATCGTGGTTTTTTCAATGTCACAAAGGCGTACTTGAGATGCGCTAGTTTCGCTCTTATCTAGCTTCGAAAGAATTTTTGGCCTTGAAGTTCCGACACATACGAACTACGCGAAATAAACGGGATGTAAACAATTTGCAACAATTCACGTCTCTCTGTGCGCGCTACAAGGAATAAATGAAAATTCCCGATAGAAGCCACTGTGCAATTAGACTAACAGTGGAAGACGGAAAATGCGCTCGGAACTGCGCGATTCTTGAACGACCGCAGTGTATATCCCGAGCGGTATATTTCGCGCCAACGTTCGGATAATTGAGCATTCGGATCAACCAAATAGTTGTTCAGATAATCGAGGTTCTACTGTATATAAAAATAATTTCAACTTTGCTGTCGTGGAAGGATATTTTATTTTTTACTGAAGAATCTAATTGTATTGACAAATAATATTTTTAAACTAACAAAGATTCGAATAAATAAAAAAAGTTATATAAGGAAATTCAACTAAAGAAATTATAAATAAAAAATAAAGAAATAACGAAAAAGTGATCGCTTCGATGAACGTGTCCATGACGTCGTTTATGACACCATGATAAAGTAACTTGAGAAATATAGTCATACTAGCTCAAATAATAAATTTTGAATTACTTCGTACAATATTTGCGAAAGTCAAATAAAAAAAAAAAAGATTCCAACAAAAGTCAATTGTTTTTTTAGTATAATACGTTTCGGCCATAGAAAATATAGGTTTTCATGTAAAAATTAAACAAATTTGTTATTGGATTCACTTTAAGGACTGCTAATGATAAACGACCATCATTTTACTCGCCCTTTGCATCCATTCGACACGTACTTTAGCAATTTGTATTTTTCTTCTGTGCTTTCGAGTTATTTCGCTATCTCAATATAAATTGAATATTAAGTAAATGCGTAATTACACACACACACACACACACTAATCGCGTTCTGCTATTTCCGAAAATGCACTTCAGCAAAAGTATTCATAAAGTTACCGACGAAGTGGCATCTCCGGCACATTTCAAGGTCATGGAAATCAGGTTAATGATATATAATTTTTAATCTTGTCGATATTTAACAATTACCAACCATGACACCATATCCCACAGAGTCAAAGTACGCTCGACATTCATCGTACAAAATTTGTTGCAGTTGATCGGATCAAGATCCGCGCTGACAAACGGCACTTTTGATCCCCTTTTGTGAACTTGTATCAAACGGACTTTTTCCCGATTTTCCGCAAGTGAATAAAAGATGCAATTATTTTTTGCTCTTCCCAATATCCGATCTGGAATACGAATTTAAAATTGAATTTCATCGTTCGTTGCAGATCTCGCGCATTCGCCAATAAATGAGCAGGCGTCACTTACAACCATCGGATTGCATGCTTGTCCTTGTCTCGAAAATAATATGGTCCATTTCGCAACTAGCAGCCATTCGTAGATTCGGTTTCCACAGTGAAGTCTTTGTTGAGACCATGGGAGCAGCGACTAAAATTATTCATGCGAATGAAATCGTTTTCAAGATAAGCTGTGTCCCATAATTGTAAAAACGTCGAAAATCAGACACAATGGTGCAACATTTTTAATACAGTACTCTACCTAAATCACCCATGTATGGAAAAAGTAAATGATTTTCGCCGCACAGTGACAGGGACGTCAAAGCTCCGCCGGTGTAATACCAATTGTACATCTGAAAATAGTTAAATCGTGTAATGAAAATTTGACGTACCGTTTTATTTCTAAAACGGAATTATTTTCTTCTTATGTAAAGAAGAACAAAAAAGCAGGAGCGTGATAAACATTCGCAAAGTCTTATTTGGAAAGGTTTTGATCGTTCGTTGTCGTATATTTGCGACCCAGCTTCCGCCCGCGGCTTCGCCCGCGTAGAATTTGCCCCATAGAAACTTCATTAGAAGTAGAACCCCGCATTAGGAATTTTTGAAAAATCCGAAAATATGCGTTTTATTATTTGTTTTGAAGGATATTTACACCGAGTTTCAAGTTGATATACGCGAGGAAAGTGTTCTACACAAACCCTAAACCCCCCGTTTCACCTCCTTAAGAGTTGATTTTCGAAATATCCTTTTTTAATGCACCTCTACACCTTCTAAGAAACATATATTTCAAGTTTCAAGTTGATACACGCAAGGAATATATATTTCCATACAAACTTTTACACCCCATTTCACCCCCTTAAGAATTGATTTTCGTAAAATCCTTTCTTAGTGCACTTCTACACCTTTTAAGGAACATAAGTTCCAAGTTTCGAATTTATATACGCAAGGACTTTTGTATGGGAATTGTTTGCACAGAAATAGGGTGGCATAGTTTGTATGGGAATTGATATTCCCATACAAAGTGTGTCACCCCATTTCACCCCCTTAGGGGTTGAATTTCGAGAAATTCTTTTCTTAAACGATGCCTCCAATATAAAATCAACACCCTCTCCAAAATTCACGTTTCTACCTTTAGCGGTTTAGGCTGGACGATAATGAGTCAGTCAGTCAGTCAGGACTTTGCCTTTTACATACATAGCTAGGGGTGAAGGATTGGCGATTACCGACCCGTGATGAACTAATCAGACGATTAAGTCCATGAAACCTGGCTTTAAAGAGTATTTTACAAAAGTATTTTACGAATCATACATCTTACCCCAGTGAAATATGGATCAGGGTCCATCTCAATCATGTCAGCTAAATCAGCGACATATCTAGGAAGGCTCGTCCGATTATTACGGGCTTCTTTCCATTTGATGTCTTTTTTCAGAGGTATGGCTCGAAAAGCTATTAACAAAATAAAATGAGATAAGCAACTTAAGGGGGCAAATGGATGTAGACGAGGAAAAAATAGCCAAATTTGATAATTTTTTATGTTACGAAACAAAACGCTTTACATTTATGAAAGTTTAGGTACAATTTATTACATAATTAAACTGTTTGAGTATATTTATTTATTTAATAATATTGCAAAATAGCGAATTTATGGTGTGGTCTTCCAGGAAGGTTTTGGCGGCATTTTTTTTTCAGTTTGTGGTAAACATAACTTCAAAAGTTGACAGATCATGCTAAAATTGTACACACAACTCAATAACAATATTAACTTCAACTTATACCTACTTGTTTATGAAAATCACTTTTAAAAAGTACTTTTTTATTGCAAAAAAAGAAAGAAAATTTTGTGCAAAACTTTATTTTTTCTGGTGTCCCGTTCTTTAAGTTTTCAACGTTTTAAATATTTGTTAAGTATAAGTTTAGCATTTAGGTGTTAAAATACTAAAAATTCTTGGCTCATATTTTTCAGATCAATGTTGAAGTCGTCGGGTTATCCACAAACGGACAACTGCCATCGAAGCCTTTCTGGAAAATCACGCCGTGACGTCCCCATTTTGCAATATTTTTTTACGGAAAAATGTATTTAAACAGTTCAATTATATAATAATTTGTACCTAGTTTCATAAATGTAAAACGTTTTGTTCCTCTCCAAAAAAAAAGGTTGAAAATTGGCTATTTTCGGTCGTCTACATACACCCTTGGCCAAAAGTTTAGGGCACCCTGCAGTTTTTCTTTCGGGACAAAAAATTGAATATCTCGGCCAAAAAAAATCGGAAACCAATTTACCAAACGGGGTTTTGAAGAGAGTAAAGTCAGCTTCAATTTGCTTTTTTAATTTTATTTTTTCGATTTTTTTTGTGCCCGGTACGTCATTTTGAAAATGACGGTTTTGAAAATGACGGACTTCGGAAAAATAGAAATCTCGCTATTTAGTGAAATGATCTTAGAAAAGGGAAGTGTTAGCTTCAGTTTCGTTTTTTTTTTTTAATTTTGCAATTTTTCTTCGCAGAGAAATTTAGTTTTTTCTTGAAAAAACGGCAGGTTTCCGTAAAGCCGGCATCGTGCAGCGTATCGTGAAAATTATGAGGTTGAGAATATTTGTCCTAAGGACTAAAAAGTTTTGTTTTGTTATTTTGGAGTTGTTAAATTTTTTTCACATTTTTGTTGGCAACATTTTTTTTCATCGGTAGTTTTGGTTGATCGTCGACGATTAATCTAACTAATTTATTGCCGTTACTTTGAAACGAAGATGTTTTAAGGGAAATATCAAGAGGAGAAAAGCTACTGACATCTTTGGCCACAAATATAGGGCACTCCTATAAAATATTGATATTTTCAAAAGTACATAAAGCTATTATAGTTGTGTTGCACTAACGCTAAGTTCGCATCATCAAATATAAAATTAAACAATAAAGAGCCGCTTTGAGTGAATTGCAAAACATCTGGATCGTAAAAATTGACTAATAAATACATTTAAAAAACAATAAGAGTTCAATGGTATGCTCTAAACTAGAAAATGAAGGAAAACACAGGGTGCTTAATGCTTTTGGTCAAGGCGTAATTGAATTTGTATGTCGTACTGATCAGACGATTTTCTTTTGATTTTTTAAGAGCACTTGTCACTAATTTTCGAATCTGCCCAAGTGTAATTACTTTATTTTTCCCGATCATCTTTGATTTGAATGACAGTCAGTACTCATTCGTTTCACTCTGTATAAGCCCAGAACATCATTTTATTCGTACGACGTACAAATTCAATTATGTCCGTTTTCTCGAAAAGTTACTTTGAAATAAAGATATTTTCAATAAAACATCTTCGTTTCAATGTAATGGCAATAAATTAATTAGATTAATCGTCGACGATCAACCAAAACTACCGATGAAAAAAAATGTTGCCAACAAAAATCTGAAAAAAATTTAACAACTCCAAAATAACAAAACAAAACTTTTTAGTCCTTAGGACAAATATTCTCAACCTCATAGTTTTCACGATACGCGGCACGATGCCGGCTTTACGGAAACCTGCCGTTTTTTTCAAGAAAAAACTGAATTTCTCTACGAAAAAAAATTGCAAAATTAAAAAAAAAACGAAACTAAAGCTAACACTTCCCTTTTCTAAGATCATTTCACTAAATAGCGAGATTTTTATTTTTCCGAAGTCCAGCGCACGACTTTGCGAGGTGCGAAAATCGTGAAAAACCGTCATTTTCAAAATGACGTACCGGGCACAAAAAAAATCAAAAAAATAAAATTAAAAAAGCAAATTGAAGCTGACTTTACTCTCTTCAAAACCCCGTTTGGTAAATTGGTTTCCGATTTTTTTTTGGCCGAGATATTCAATTTTTTGTCCGGAAAGAATAATTGCAGGGTGCCCCAAACTTTTGGCCAAGGTTGTATATATCCTCTCTTAATATAAAAAAAAGTTGTAAAAATTACCTGCACACCTGAAAAGCAACCAATTTGGATCAATACGATTCCAAATTTCTTTTTTTCATCACTAAAGTCTCGATAACTCTGTTCAAACTAGAAGAGCACTTTCGTTGTGCGTTTTTCGGCTGAGCTAAAGGGTCCATGCATTTTCTATCCGAATACTTAATTATCGCCCGAAGAGTATGTCATTTTACGGTTCACACAATTGCATTTCGGTAATTGTGCTCTGCCAGATTATCAGAGTTTATAAAAGTCTATAATACCTCTTGGAACAAATTTAGATGTTTCCAACAAATATTATATTTCAATATGTTCGTCTTATGTTTTGTCAATTTTGAGCAATGTGTACATTCGACAGATATAATTTCTTTTTTCTTTTGTCACATTTAAACAATTAAACATCATTTAATTGAATTTCAATTTCGGAAACAAGTAAAATATGAATAAAAATAATTCTCTCATTATGCTCACTTGTTACAACCCCCCGATCTGTAATACACAATATGTAAAACCGCTCCCCACAACTTCTGTTTCTGTTATCCGAACTTTCGATAATCCGAAATATACCCGGTCCGGATGGGTTCGGATAATCAAAATTCTACTTTATTACTAACTATGCTATTGACATGCTAAAGAATAGGGATGAGATTTCTCATGAGAACATAATTAATTTTAAAAAAATACCTTTTTTATGTTTCTCATATTGATCCAAAATTCGTTTGACATCATTCTCTATATGTGTCTTCGTGGCTATTAACTGGAGCGCTGGATCACCCTCGTTGAGAACTGCAATAAATCCAGGATATGGACTATGAGTATTTGTAGGCAGCTAAAAAAAGTCTACATCGATCTAGTTGCACTTCATCTTGTTGCATGGAAGTTGAATACACTTCTTTAAATAACAGATAAAGTATGCATTATTTAAATAATATTCGATTTAAATAAATAATTATCCACCTATCAGGAATACTGAATATGATCAATCTATTTTTTCACGAGAACTGATGAAAGGTTGTGTAATACTGGCACATAATAATTCTGTGTATGCACAGCTGCAATGGAATTCTTTGGAAAGAATGTAGGCATCTTGCTATATTCCTATGTACGTATGTGTTCCATTTTAAATGCCCAGGGCCACATAATCTCAACACTAATCTAGCAGAATGTTGTCCTCGGTAATGGTAGTGTATGCAGTCAGACCGAATTTTAAACTGCCATAACTTTCGCCTTTCCCATATCAAAGAAGTGGTTTTATTGTTAGATTACTTCAGAAAGTAGCTATTTTAGTTAAAAACGAAACAATGTGTTCGGATTTAAGACAATGGACACTATTACAAAAGCTTTTCAATATTCTCATTGAATCTTCCCCTCAAAAACGTAATTCTTTTGTGCGAAACGTTTTCTTACATGACTTCAATTCGGCAAATTATTTAGGGCTATAGATTTGAGCTGCTTCAGCTAAAATCTTTTCGTTTTAAATCTAAAAAGCTAAAATCTTTTCTTTTCTTCTTAACCATGCATGCCAAGACCTTACACAGCATTTTCAGTGTACTTATGTGATTCGTACGTTGTATATTTTTATATAACAGTGATTTCAATTTTTCTGTAACAATAACACCATTTTTTAAATTAAAATGAAACATTTTTATAAGATTATGTCTAGGATTTAACAAATTTGTGTGCATTTCTTGTACACTTGTATTATATGTACTGGTCTATTTTGTAAGTAATATCATTTTTTTACACTCGATTAATGGAAAAAAAAATGATAATACCATTGTTTGAATAAAGGCAGCTTTGTTGTCTAGAGCAGTTTTGGATGTCATTTTTTTAGATGGAATAACTGTTAAACTATTCTAGTTTTCTTTTTGACATTTTTTTTCTGTAATATCATCGTAAAATCATGATTAATTAAAAGCGGTCATGAACAGTGATCGCTCTTAATTAAATAATTAAGAGCGGAAATAATTTTTAATTTAACAATCAATATCATTTTTAATCATCAATTCGCATGGTTTTATCTACGCTTTATTCCAGAAACTAGAATGAAATCATCGTAGAGAGTAGTATTTCCATCACTGACAATCTGAGATGCGTCAACACATTTTTATGTCACATGTGCCTTTAAAATGATTTTTGATATAATAAAATGGTTCTGCAGACTTTATTTTCTTTTTTTTTCTTTATAATGTTGTGGATTTTAAATGAATTAATTAATTATTTAATTAAGAGCGATTACTGTTCATGACCGCTTTTAATTAATCATGATTTTACGATGATATTACAGAAAAAAATGCTTTAAAAATCCTTAAAAATTTCCAAGAACCGTTCGCTATCATCAAAAATATTCAAGTTACTGTCTACAGTAGTAGTTCAATAGTAGTTTAGAGTGTACCGAACCTCACCAGGCATCTTACGCTTATTGTTAGCGCAATTCGCATCATTTCCAAATCCCTAATTAGGGTTTTTGTCAACCATGATAAAAAAAAAAAAATCGAAAATTACAAAATACACTTTAGAAAAATCGGAGAATTTTTTTTTAAATCTGGTACTATGCATACAAAATTTCGAGCAACAGTCTACAGTAAATTGACCTCTGCTTCTTATTTTTTTCATTTTTTTTTGCTCAAAGAGCTAAAAAACGGGTTGAAGCAAAAGCCCAGACATTATGAATTTTACACCAACATTTTTTATATCTGACACTGTATTTTTGGGAATTTTTTCAGATTTTTCGATTACGGCCATCGAGGTGTTAAAAAAAAAAAATACAAAAATTCATGACGCGCTCAAATTTATTTTGAAAAATCTGAAAAAAAATTGTAATTGCTTGATAGAGTGAGAGTAATGATAGGAAAAATCGGGAACCAGATTTGAGGGGTCGAGGGTCAGACCCAGGTCGAATTGGTATGGAATGTCCCATATACATAATGAAGAAAATTTTGAAACTACGGTTTTCATAAATGGAATCTATTTCCGCTATACATATTCTTAGAGATGCCAGGATATTGTTCGCTCACGACACTGCAATAAATAAATGGACCACATCAAACAACTTTTCATCCAAATTGTCTCCAGTATCATAAAAAACGTACTGCAACAATACATGTCAGTATCTACAAACACTTGCAAACAATTCACAGTACTAATGAATATTTAAAAATACTTTATTGCCAAAAAGTCACAACTTACCGTTCTTAGTTATTTTAATAGGTGGTAGCAGTGGCTTTGGTAAATCGCAGTTGTAAGGAAATTCTTGCTGAAGTCCTATAACGTCGTGAGTTTGCCAAGTGTCGATCCAAGGGTTTTTGTTCAAATTAAAGCCAGGCACCAAACAGTGAGAGTAATGCGTCAAAAAGTAATGCTTCAATTTTCCATGGATATTAGTGTCAGCTCGTTTGAAGGCTTTCGTGGATACATCATTAATAACCTCCATTGTACTTAATAAGATGTACCACGTGACACGTACCGTGACAAGAGACTACGGAATAATTTTTAGACGCTATTTACATTGGAGACAATAGCATTAGGTTCTCCGCAATGAACTAACTCACTGCGTAATACTTTTCATTCATCCGAAAACGTATTCAACGTTGAACGAACTTTGTTCGAAAGTTTGTGAGGTTATGTTCGACCTTTCTCATCGTCGCTTTCGGTTTTACTTCGATAACAAATGCGTATTGCGAAAGTAGTGATAGTACTATAAACGTTTGATCTTTATGTCACAATGTATCTAATGAAAACGGTTGTCCGATACAAGACACGTTGTTCAAATTGTAAATTGTTTTGAATGTGACATTCGGTAAGCATCGCATCATACCACGGTCTTGTAAACAGGTCTGGGCACAGAGTAGGGATGGGCGATGTTTTTCGATTAATCAAAAGTGTCGATATTTTCTGTGAAATAATCGATTATATTTCATCGATATTTTTAGCGGTCGATTAATCGATTCTCAATTTTTATAAAGCAACATCGAATTCCATATAATGACAAACAAAGTTTTTCCCTTTCCCGCAGGACGCAACGTCCGGCGCGATTTAAAATGCCTAATCAGAAACCATCTTGTTCTTGTATTATTTTCAACATGGAGACTAGAGGTAAGGAGTATCATCTTGGCTTTTTTGAGGCGTCCGTGAAACGATGAAAAATAAGCTGGCACTGCAGTCGCGAGTGCTCGACAACGTGTATATATGAATGCGCAAATAGTATGCGCAGTGGTGTGTTGTTATATGTATATTAGTGATCATCCGAAATACGGTCTAGTCTCAAGATGTTTAATCAAGTCGACGAGTAAATTGGTTAATCAGGATACGTGAAGTAGTAAATAAGTACACAGAATTAGCTGAACATAAAAAATCGATTATTTGTTTCGAACTATTCATTCGGTTGCTAGTAAATTAAAGAAATAGTTTGCCATAAAAACTCTATAAAGTGTAGGAAAAATAAGGAAAGATAGTATATGGGTCAAAAAATGTATACAAATGTGTAAAAAATTTCCTATGCTCATTTTATGTCGTTTCTGAGGAAGATTTAATAATAATCACAGACATTGACATTTACTTAATGATCACTGTGTGCATTTAAAATACATATAACTCATTTTATTGATACTTCAAAAATGTTTCTACAATGTCTTTAAACTTTGCGATAGATCTACCAGACTGTTCTTGGTTGGCCATCCCTTTGAATTTTCCGGTCATCTGAAATGTTCTCAGTGCTCGCTATACAATCAAAGGTTTCATTTTATAGATGTGACGATGTGCCATGCGAGTAATGTATGTAACTAAAAAAATACCTTACCTGGTTCGGCATATGGACGTTAAAATTTCTTGAATGCTGAAAATAATTGTTAGTCGCTGTTACGTCTCAGAGGTCGTGGGGGATTGTGCATGGGAAAATTGAATGATATTAGTAAAGCACTTCATTATGGTATATCATGTTAACAATTTAAAAGATGTTAACATTGAAAAATACCTTCGGATACGGAGCCGCCGTGGAGTTTCGCGAGGTTACCTACTAAAATCCTGGTAAAAGCAAACAGAAACAATATTGATATTAGATTTATTAATTCAATTAAATATTCAAATACTCCCTTTAATTTTATAATATCCGTTGTAATCGATTCGCCTCTAAATATCGAAGATGCAGATCGTTTTTGGTGATTTCGGTTACTGGCACCGGAACTTTGCTATGATTTTGTGGCAATTGTTATTTTCAGGTTAGACCGCCGAAACTTCTCAGACCCCATCTTGGTCGGGTCAGCCCGTGATTGGTCGAAATCCGAGAACTTGCGATCCATACGACTCTGGTGCTGAGACTTGGAACTCCCTATTTTTCATATTTTCACGGACGCTTCTTCGGGCGCTTTACCCAAGGAGATGACACTCCTTCCCTCTAGTCTCCATGATTTTCAACATGGATGCAAAGGTGGTTTCTGATGGTTGATAGTTGGTCTTGGTTGGGGGTATGACACAGCGCGACATCTTCGCCATGCGAAATGGCCAAATTTATTAGTGTCACATTCTTCCACTCGTGGCGCTCGTTATTTTGTTAGAACCTTATACGCCTGCGCGCTGCGGCTATATATATATATATATATATATATATATATATATATTTAATCCGCCAATAGACATATCATTTTTATTATAATACCGCAATTAATAGAATAATGATTACGCCAGCAAACAATCATCGTATGAAAAATTCGTCACTAAATAATAACTTTTGCAAAATGTTATTACTAACTTTTGAAAAGTGCTTTAACTCTCATTATTTGTTTATATAAGGATGACTAGAGCACTTAAGGGGTTACGTGGATTTGAAAATTTCAAAAAATCCATTTTTTAAATTTTATTATCTAACAATATACAATATGTCTAGAATATTCTCCCAAACTTTTAAATCAATCGGAGTAAAAGTCTAGGAGAGAGAGCCTTTGGGAATTTCCCCCGTTGGGAAAGACCGACCGGGAGCGACGCAGGTAATCGCATTTTTCTCAAAACACTATTTTTGAAATCGATGGACATGATTTCTCAAAAAGTAACGCACCGATCTTATTAAAATTTAGCACACTTCTTTAAAATAGCATTGACTAGTGATTGAACGAAGGTTTTTTATCGATTACAACTAATATTACAAGGCTATACGTAGTGTAAATTGTACCAAAAATTGAACTATTTTGCATACAACTCTGCCACAAATTCAGATTTCAATTTTTTTTCAAATCCTTCGTTCAATCACGAGTTATATTTATAAACTAAGAGAAAAAAATTGGTTTTTTAATTTTAGATAAAGCTATCATGAGGTTATCCTGACCACCACGAGGACACTTTTTTAGGGGTCTCCGGAAATCAGGTCCCACCGGCCGAATTTCCCAAATTTTTGGGAGAAATTTTTAAAAATATTTTTGAAATGTTGCTCTTTTATGTGCTTAACATTTTGAATAAAATAATTTATATATTATATTTAAAAAAAAAGAGAAAATATGATTTTTTAACTTCGAAACCCACGTAACCCGTTAAAAAAAATGATTTAGTAATAATATTCTGAACAACTTATTATTATGTGATAAATAATTATATTTTCCATTTGTGCCTCCATGATCGTTGACTGCCATATCTATACTCTATACCTTTATAATTAAGTACTTGCGTCACTAATTCACTTTTCCAGATATCGGCTCTATGGATAAAACTGGATTGTGAATAATTAATAGAACCGTGTTTGTACGATAAAGAAATTCAACAATAAAAGAATCCCTTTCATGTTTCACCAATATTTGTTTCCAATCGATTAATCGAATCGTCGATTGTTTGAAGGAAATAATCGATTTACCGCACCGATACTTTTTTAAAACATCGATTTCTTAATAATCGATTTTATTTTCAACATCGCCCATCCCTAGCACAGAGGCTAAAATCTTGTGACACTAAGTGAGGCCAATTGAGTTCCAAATTCTGCCACGTCGCTAGCGTCGGAGCGGCCGATTTGCTTATATATACTAGTGTTGTTGTGTTTGCTAGTATATTGTGCATAACCTCGTTGCCACCTTACCACACCGTACACCGAAGGCCAACAAAGTGCGAGGTATGCAGAGGGGCAATAAAAAATGAAGTTTCCTATTCTCAGCAGCCAAGAGCCAAATTAGTGAATCTTAAAACCCACGGGAGACTAATTCATCCGAATTCTACATTTTTTCATCTAATCATGGCCATTGAGTCATCTTTTGCAAAGCATTGCGCTCAGGCGGATGTTTACGAGGTCACGGTCGATGAAATATGTTCGACCTACAAATTTTCTTTTCCATGCGTAAAGCACGCCGATTCATTCCTTGCTACGGCAATTCACTATTATTTGCAAATGCGTATGCGTCAATTGACAGCACAGAGAACTGCGATAAGTTCAAAAAAAAGTAGAGAAGTAAGAAAACAAGCAAAATTTTATAAACTATAATTACAGGACAAGGTGTATAGATTACCCAATATTTATTATTTATTATTAAATAAACGAATTGTTAACAATGTAAACTTAATTATTCATGTTTTTAATTCACCTCATCTTCAACATGTTTTTTTTTTATATACCGTTTTTGAGATACGCGCATTTATTTGAAAGCAGTAACTCTTTTATCAAAAACATTTCAGTGGAGAAAAACTTCAACCCATCCATTCAAAAGTTGTAAGTACCATCAACTAATCGCCCTATTGTCGGTTTAAATTTTTTATTTTATTGTTTTAGTCATAATATATAATTGCTATGGATACATATACATATATGTTGTTCGAGTAATTATATATAAATGTTATATGTAATTATGTAAAGGATGTATTCTTATTACAACCATGAAGACAGTACACATGCGCTAGTATATCGCTCTCTGTCCCACAATCGGCTGCTCCGATACTAGCGCCCCAAGTAGTGTGGCCCGTTTCGGAACTTAAATGGCCTCACTTTTTGTCACACGACGGCCTATGCAAAGTATATGGGAGTGCCCAGACCTGTTTATAAGACCGTGCATCATACTACTGTTGACCGACGCTAGCCATGAGTTGGCGCTGCAAGTGCTGTCCTTTGCTTCAGCACAGAAGCGCAGCTCCGTGAACTTGGCGATCGAACTGTGACTTTTCGATGTTTCTTTATTTGTAATCGTTTGCGGGTCATTTGTGGTTGATTTTAAGATCAATTAAAACGTTTATGAGACCGTTGTTTACTTGAAAAATGAAAATTGAAAATTAGTGGTGAGTTGGCAAATTGACTTTGACTTTTCGATGTTTTTTTAAATCGATTGTGGGTCGTTTGTGGTTGATTGTGAGATCAATCAGAACGTTTGTTAGACCGTTATTTACTTGAAAAATGAGAATTGAAAATTGTCGATAAGTTACCGATCCGACTACCAATGAGTGAGCGGCTCGACTTTGCCTTTTCGACGTTTTTTTTTAAATATGATTCGTTTGTGGGACATTTGTGGTCGACTGTGAGATGAATTAAGGCCATGTGTCACACGTCCAGTCGGTAAAAATCCTACTGCCAAGTTTTCTCCTAGACGGATCATATTTTGGGTAAAAGAAGAGAAAGCGGTTGTTCGTCGTTCAACAGAGCGGAACGTGTTTCTTTTCTTTTTTCCCAAAAATCAACCGTTTCAGAAATCATTGGGAATCTGCAAATCAGCTATCTTTCTCGCACTCATGGCCGCTCGGTCGGTGTGACACTTGGCCTTAAAACCGTCAGTTAAAATAATTACCGGCTCATTCACCGGTAGTCAGGGCGGGAACTAATCGATAATTTTCAACTCTCAACCTTTTAATCGATCGCACAATCAACCACAAACGTGCCACAAACGATTAAAATTAAAAAAAAAAAACATCGAAAAGGTACAGTCAATCTGCCAACTTACCACTGATTTCCGATTTCTTATTTTTCAATTAAATAACGGTCTCACAAACGTTTTAAGGTAATTCGAGTTTGGCCGAAGTCAAAGTTCATCCGTAATTTAGATTTATTTACGTACAATTTAACCATATAAAAGCTATGATAAATTAAATTGTTGCATAACAAAATATATTATAAGCTTCTTTTAGGCGCGTAAATGATAAGTTAATAATTAATACCCGGAATAGACGAAAAAGTTGACTAGCGAAAAAGTCGACTAACGAAAAAGACTCAACTTGACTACCTCTCTACACGTTAGGGAGCGAACTAACCTAACCTTACGCATAAGGTACTAGATGGCATTCACGAGTTTTGTTGTAAAGAAAATGGAGCGCGTGCGTGCTTCAACAGGCCGCTTTGCATCCTTTTTTTTAACATAAGATGTCCGAGAAGAAACATAAAAACATAATACGTGTATTTGTATATTTGTGTCATAAAGCCTAAGAGTTTTTATCTAAGTCTGTATCTAAGTATTTTACAAGATTTATGTCCTATCAAGACTCTTGAGACGGTTGGAATGTTCCCGCTACAGAAAAAAAAAAAAGAAAACTCTGCTTCCATTTGAATGTTGTTATACATATATTATATGTATATAATATATTTTATATGTTACATATATTATATATGAACCAATTGTTCCTTGTTTACTTCATACTTGCTTTACATCTGCTTGTGTTAGACAATATTCATGGAATATTCTCTGCTTACGTGAAATGTTACACTCGACCAAATTCAAATAAAGCGCGCGCGACTGCGCCGCCATGTTTTTTTTCCCTAGTAACTTCTGCTAGCGAGAGAGATCCGGTGTATGACAAGGACAGAGGCCGCGGACCTCGCATTAATTATTGAAATAACAAAAAACCCTGTGGTAAATCGACTAAAATCGTTGGTAAATATCTTTTATAGATATCAACCATTATAGTGGTAAGTTTTTTTTTGGCCCTCAAACGATTAATTTTTCGTGTATATTGAAATTTCGCTAGTTGGCGTGTCATCTCAGCCTTCTGCCCTATAAGAGCAATGTAAAGTTATTTATTAATCACACCCAAACTACATCGTAAATTAACTTAAAATTTTGCAGACATGTAGAGCAAGGTCAACTCTTCCGATTAAATTTAAAAAAAAACAGGGTCTTAAACGTGAACCTCAATTCGACCGAACTACCTTAATTGATCTCACGATCATCCACAAAAATAAAAAAATAAAACATCAAAAAGTCAAAGTCAAATCGCTAAGTTCACGGAGCTACCGTGCACGCGAATATTTTTTTAACTATAAGAGCTAGCCCTCTGGACGAAATTTCGGCACCGACGGCCGATTGTCACGTCCACGGTCTTACATACAGGTCTGGAAACTCTGTCGGTTGGGAGGGATCGCTTACTGACGAAAATTTTTTAATGCACTGGCCGCTAGGAGCGCTGCTATCTTAAAAGAGTTGGGGGCGAAGTGTGGTATGGGGGCAGACGGAAGTATTGAAAAAAGACAGAGCTAATCGCCGCAATACTCTGCATCTGCCTGTCTCCGTAACACCTCATTTCAATTATTGGTTTCTGCAGTATATATATATATATTGGTGGTATATCTACCAATATAGCTAATTATAATGAATAAAATTAAGCGGTGAACCAACCCAACAAGCCGCCAAATCTAATTAAACCCCAAGCGTGGCTATAACTTAAATATTAGAAAACTGTTTTATTCGTGTAAAGATAATCGTAGTCGCACGGATAGGGTGCTGAGGTACCGTTTTGAAGGAGCCGAGTTCGATCCCCGAAGAGTGGGCTTTTTTTTTGCATTTGCATAGGTTTCTGGTTATGTATTAATTATTTATACACATTGTATTGTTTTTGTATGTCATTATTTTCTTTCTCTCAAATAAAAATTCTAATTAATTTTTAAATAAATGTTTTTATTTTTTTATCGGTTTTTTGGTCGTTGGTAAAGGTTTCGAACTATGGGTAAATAACAAAATGATGAAATCATTTGTACCACGTCGCATTTTATTATTACAACACGCGAAATAACGAGTGCTTCGATAATTCAATTCTGCTTCCAGTTTTGCACCCCGGCACAACAGAGATTCTCGGCATTTTTTCACTTTCGATAAGTCAATAGCACAGGAAATCCACTAATGAGTCGCTTTTGTTTACAAAATTATTTTTGGTGGTTATGTTCAACTGGGGGCAAGATTTCAGCGCCGCGTAGTGTCAATTCTCAACGAATATTTTCGTCCGTAAGCGGCCTACCCCCACCATGCGAATTCTGGCAGAGTTTCCAGACCTGTACGTAAGACCGTGGTCACGTCGCATATATTTCATACGGCGAGATTGTTCACTTCGTTTTGCGTCTCTGTTGCATAGACAGCGGGGAGAAGAACACAAATTATAGAGTCGAAAACGAAAGAATCATAACAATGGCAGACGTTTTGGATATTGATAATGCGGAAGAGTTCGAGGTCGACGATGAAGGAGATCGTGAGTCCAATTTACTCTCAACCAAATTTCGTCAAATGATAACCATTTTACTGATACACCCTTATAACCTAAACAATCGACACGTTTGTACTTCCCCGCACAACACAATTCATACAATTTGCGCTTCGTTCGTGAAACTTGCAAAAGTATCAAACGTACATTGTTGCAATTTATGCAAAATAGGCAAAACAGCCTAAGGGTTGTGGCATTTCGAAAAAAAAAAAAAAAAAAAATATGCGCGTGCTTGTTTCTGTATTTTTCGTGATTTCTTTTAGAGGGAATCGCTCGTTTGAAGGAAAAGGCGAAGAAGAGGAAGGGCAGAGGTCATGGAACTGAATTGGTATCGACTCGAGAAGACATCGGTCATCACGAGTCTATGAACGTTGGCGAAGATGACGATGACGAACCTGGACCAAAGCGATGTGAGTCTGCACGGGCGGTTCTCGAACAAAAATATACCTGTTAAACAATATCGTTCGCACTGCGATTAAAGTTATTCACTGGAAGCTTACTATTTTTTCTTACGTATCCATCTTAAGGAGGTACGATCATGGGGACTAATCCAACTTTTGGGCCTGAAATTTTATATGATGTTGACAAATACGTTATGTACCCTTTGGAAAAGTTTGAGCTATATTTACCACAAATTTGCCACTTTGGGATTGCCAATACGAATATTCAACATAAGTTAACATAAATCAGAACACCCGCGGCGTAACGCAAAGGGTCTAGCCGGATAAGAATGGTGCATTTGCCCCCACCGAATTTTGTGGCGCCGATTTTTTCCCAAGTCCCTAACCTAAAAAAACAATTTTGTGCAAAATTACAGCTTTCTAGATCGTTGCCGAGGGGTCTTCCTGCTGAAAAAACGTGTTTTTTTCGATTTTTGCAGTTTTTAAATACCAAGAGGCGACCGAAAAATCTGGAAAAGTTCGGAAAAATCAGAAACATGTCAATGTTAATGGGAAATTTTTTTTCTTTTTTTTTAAATGCTAAACTCCCTTTTTAATCATCAAATCTTCCTTTAAAAACATTATTTTGTAGTGAAGAGATTTTTCTACTATTATGACAAAAATTGACATGATTTAACTCTTGATTCCCTGCATTCCAAAAAAAAAAAAGTCTCAAAATTCGACCTGCAACACATTGAAAAAAAAATAAAAACGACAAAATTTCTCATTTTTCATTGGAAATCCATACATAAATCATTCTTTCAGTTTAATAAATGGGTGCTCATGGCTGGAGTAGTTATGAGAAATGAGACATGACATGTAGATCGATTGCGTAATTCAATTTAGTTCGATGCATCCACACTAGTGGCGCCACTTGAACTGTGCGGTTTTACCGACAGCTATGCTGAGATGAGTATGTTTACGCGGACTTTTGGTCAAGCTAATAAGCTGAAATATTCAGATCCGCGTAAACTGTCAAACAACTGTGAGAGGGTACGTTTACGCAAGCCGCAATTCTGTAACGCTGCGCTGTTACCTTGCTAATGTAGAAAAAACTCGCGTAAACGCCATCAGTTCGTTCTTCATGTTATTATGCATGCGTGTTTGACCGTTTACGTAACTAGAATATCTTAGCGTAACGTGAGCAAGTGTCTGCATAAACATACTCAATGATTTTCTCATCGACATGTTATTAAATGACGTCGCAAAATAAAAAAATATCCAAAATCAGCGTAAAAATCCTATTGTTTACATCTGTTTGTTATGTCTGACAACTACTCCAGCTTTGAGCACCCATTTATTAAACCGAAAGAATGATTTATGTATGGATTTCCAATGAAAAATTAGAAATTTTGTCGTTTTTATTTTTTTCCAATGTGTTGCAGACCGAATTTTGAGACTTTTTTGAAATGTAGGGAATGAAGAGTAAAATCATGTAAATTTTTGTCATAATAGTAGAAAAATCTCTTCGCTACAAAATAATGTTTTTGAAGGAAGATTCGATGATTAAAAATAGAGTTCAGCATTAAATAAAACGAAAATAATTTTTCCATTAACATTGACAAGTTTCTGATTTTACAGATTTTTCGGTCGCCTCTTAGTATTTAATAACTGCAAAAATGGAAAAAACACGTTTTTTCAGCAGAATGACCCCTCGGAATCGATGTAGAAAGCTGTAATTTTGCACAACATTTTTTTTTTAGGTTAGAAACTTAGGAAAAAATCGGCGCAACAAAATACGGTGGGGGCAGATTCATCATTCTTATCTGGCTAGACCCTTTAGTCTCTTTGTTGACCCTGAGGGAGTAGTCGTACCTCCTTTAGGAGCTTCGATATCGTTATTTAGCTGCAAAAGCGAGGATTAAAATGCAATGAATAAAATTTAATGTAAGAATTGATTGTTATTGGGCAATTTCCAACTCATAATATTGTTGAAGAATATTGCCAAGCTGTGGAATGATATTAATACTTATCGTTTTTTCAATTAAATATAAATAGGTTGCAATTTTATTCAAGAAAAAATAACCTAAGACTTGACAACAGTGGCATTGTCTGCCATTGGCACAACTGACTATTGCTAATGCATCGTCGGCTCCAGCTTATTTACACAGTGGAAACGCTTAACGTATTGAGTTTTATAAAGAGTTTTTGTTTCAGCAAAGTCGAAAAAACATTAAAAATGTCGGGCGGACAAATAAATGCATTTTATTATAAAGTTCAAATGCTGTAATACTAAGTAGGTTTTGAAATATCCGCCGATTTTGAAATACTCGCCATTTAATGCTTGACTGTGAGTAATTCACCCGACAGAGCCAGTCAATGTGGCGGCGCCACGTTTAACTAATTTCGTTAATGTCCAAAAACAAACCGAACAGCTTCAAAAGGGTCTAGCCAGATAAGAATGGTGAATCTGGCCCCACCGTATTTTGTGGCGCTGATTTTTTCCTAAGTTTCTAACCTAAAAAAAAAATGTTGTGCAAAATTACAGCTTTCTACATCGATTCCGAGGGGTCTTCCTGCTGAAAAAACGTGTTTTTTCCATTTTTGCAGTTATTAAATACTAAGAGGCGACCGAAAAATCTGAAAAAATTCTGTAAAATTAGAAACATGTCAATGTTAATGGAAAAATTATTTTCTTTTTTTTAAATGCTGAACTCTATTTTTAATAATCGAATCTTCCTTCAGAAACATTATTTTGTAGCGAAGAGATTTTTCTACTATTATGACAAAAATTCACATGATTTTACTCTTCATTCCCTACATTTAAAAAAAAAAAAGTCTCAAAATTCGATCTGCAACACATTGGAAAAAAATAAAAACGACAAAATTTCTCATTTTTCATTGGAAATCCATACATAAATCATTCTTTCGGTTTAATAAATGGGTGCTCAAGGCTGGAGTAGTTGTCAGACATAACAAACAGATGTAAACAATAGGATTTTTACGCTGATTTTGGATATTTTTTATTTTTCGACGTCATTTAATAACATGTTGATGAGAAAATCATTGAGTATGTTTATGCAGACACTTGCTCACGTTACGCTAAGATATTCTAGTCACGTAAACGGTCAAACACGCATGCATAATAACATGAAGAACGAACTGATGGCGTTTACGCGAGTTTTTTCTACAGTAGTAAGGTAACAGCGCAGCGTTACAGAATTGCGGCTTGCGTAAACGTACCCTTTCACAGTTGTTTGACAGTTTACGCGGATCTGAATATTTCAGCTTATTAGCTTGACCAAAAGTTCGCGTAAACATACTCACCTCAGCATAGCTGTCGGTAAAACCGCACAGTTCAAGTGGCGCCACTAATGTGGATGCATCGAACTAAATTGAATTACACAATCGATCTAGATGTCATGTCTCATTTCTCATAACTACTCCAGCCATGAGCACCCATTTATTAAACTGAAAGAATTATTTATGTATGGATTTCCAAAAAAAAATGAGAAATTTTGTCGTTTTTATTTTTTTTCAATGTGTTGCAGGTCGAATTTTGAGACTTTTTTTTTTTTGAAATGTAGGGAATAAAGAGTAAAATCATGTCAATTTTTGTCATAATAGTAGAAAAATCTCTTCACTACAAAATAATGTTTTTAAAGGAAGATTTGATGATTAAAAAGGCAGTTTAGCATTTAAAAAAACGAAAAAAAAATTCCCACCAATATTGACATGTTTCTGATTTTTCCGAATTTTTTCAGATTTTTCGGTCGCCTCTTGGTATTTAAAAACTGCAAAAATCGAAAAAACACGTTTTTTCAGCAGGAAGACCCCTCGGCATCAATGTAGAAAGCTGTAATTTTGTACAAAATTGTTTTTTTAGGTTAGGGACTTGGGAAAAAATCGGCGCCACAAAATTCGGTGGGGACAGATTCACCATTCTTATCCGGCTAGACCCTTTACATCTTTTTTCATTGTTAATGAACGAAGTAGAGAAACCACTCGATAATTTAACACGATAATCCTAACACTATAATCACGGCTTGCTCAGTTTTTTTTTTAATTTTAAATCTCGGTAATATTTTTGTCCCTACAGCCTTATAACTGGTGTTTACGAGGTGTCATGTGTATTATCAAATGGATAAAGATTCAACTTGAACGTTAAAAATCTTGACGTTGAAGTTTGCATCGTTGGAATGCAACAAAAATTATTTTCTTTTTCATTTTCCAAATTTTCTTTGGCCGATTTGAGCTACAAAAGTCACGCAAACATGTTTTAGGATTCTTATTTAGCGATCTACAAAAAAATTTGCCGAAAATAATTTTGGATAATAATGAAAATAAGATATTGAATAGAATTTTCGTTGCATCAGAAAGATGCAAACTTCAAATCGATATGATTTTTGGACAGTTAAGGCATTCTTAATTAATCTCTCGGAGATTTAAATTTCGATTGTCTACAAGCATTTCGATTTTGGTGTCGAAACTCTTTACTGTTTTTAGAGTAATTGTTATCGATTGTCGGAGCGTCTTTAGAATCTTCCTGCTGACCAACGGACGTGAATGCTTTTGTTTTAATACACTGCAAAAAAAAAGTACTAACCAATCGTATTATGCAAATAAACCGCCATTGCAAAAAACAAGGAGGAAGACTTTGCAGGAAAAATGTTAAAACGGCGCATTTTCACATAATGCAATCGAAAAAATTAAATATTTTTGCGACTCTACGATGAAAAGAAAACGTAAATAATGATGGATCCCGTCCATGGTTTTTCCGATACCTGCAGATATGTATGACGTTGAAGTTTTCATCGTTTGAATGTAACGAAAGTTAATTCTTCTGTGAATCACCCAATTTTTTTTTCGCTGATTTAGCCTGTGTAAATGGCTCAAACGTTTCTACGTATTTTTATTAGAAATTTATAACTTCAATTTGCAAAAAAGGCTTTGTGTAATGATACAAATAAAAAAAAACAACAATGAAAAAAAATTTCGTTGCATTTCAAGAAACTCAATTCAATGCAAACTTCAACGTCATAGATATGTAGAATACGTAAAAAAATTTAGACCGATAGATCGAATAGTTTTCTTGGATTCGTGTGCGCCAAATTTAAAAAAAAAAGTAATATCGATAAAAACGCGTTTGAAGTTTTTCTTACAGTAGTTTGGTATAAAAAAAGTACTTACGCCTGTGAAAGGTGGATCGGCTGTGAGGTCGTTAACTGTGGACATTTTTTGTAATATCCTGAAAAAAATTTGAAGGCGCTCGCGAAAGTATATACTTTTGAGTAAGACGGTTTTACAAAATCGTTTTTTTTTTTTTTTCAACCCAAGGAAGGAGAATGTCCCCTTAAGGTGGCACAGTAGCTAGAGAAAAGAAAGTGTCACTGTAAAAATGTTCCAAAAATACCTCGATTTCAATACCAATGAAATTGTAAGGTGATAAAGTATAATTTTACATGTACACGAAATAACTGTACAATATTGAGACACGGTCAGTATTTATCTACGTTGATAGACTAGGAGAAAAATGTAACACGTGAACGTAACATGTAAAATGTATTTAAACATAGCAAATTACTTGTCATAAATTCACGATCAACCATAAAGCTGCAAATGACTTAAGCCCGCACGAAGACAAGGCGAAGTGCGACACCGATCGAGCGGCCATGAGTACGAGAGAAATAGCTGATTCGCAGATTCTCAGTACTTATTTGGCTCGGATAGTCGGTAACCTTGCTTGCGTTTTTAAGGGGGAAATTACATGTAAACGACGAAGAAATAGCTAGATTTTATCATTTTGTTTGGAAAGGAACAAAACGTTTTACATTTATGAATTTTTACGTACAATTTATTACACAATTGAACTGTTTAAATAATTGTTTTCATTAATAAATATTGCAAAATGACGACGTTATGGCGTAATCTTCCAGGAAGGTTTTGACGGTAGTTGTTCGTTTGTGGAAAATCCAACGACTTCAATATTGATCTGAAAATTGTGAGCCAAGAATTTTTGGTATTTTAACATCGAAATGCCGCACTTATGCCTAAGAAACATTGAAAAAGTTGAAAATTCACAAAGTGGGATATTTCCGAAAAAAAAAAATACCGGCGTCTACGTGTAGATGCCGCCGTTTTTTCTCTGTTTTTGTAGTTGCCGCCTTTTCATCCTTTAACGCCTCCGCCATAATTGCAGATCCGGAATTTCTGATGTCAGTTTTTTTTCTCATCTCATTTCTATTCATCTTCCCTAAAGCTCAAGCACCCGAATCGTCCGCATCTCGCAAAAATGGTGTGCTTAAAAACTATCCGGTGCGAATTCATACTTAAATATAAGTTAACGTATGACGACGTTGAGGAATATAAGGATTTGAACTTCTTGAAAACTGCCAATATGAGAAAGTACAGTAAACCAGTACCAGACAACCAAAATGGCCCGTCGGCTTTCCAAAAGCAAAAAAGGAAAACATCATTCACAGTCTCCGGAAAATTCTTCCTGAAAACCGAAAGAGGTTCTGGAAGAATTTGCCAGAAACTTTGCTTAACTTTACAAAAAAAAAAAACGCGCCAGCAACGCCGCGTTATTGATTAAGGGAAAATTATGCTCGATTTGTTTCAATTCTTAATTTTATTTTATTAAAAATGAATGTTCTCATTAACTTAGTTATGGTATAAACTAATTAAATTCGGGATTTCTACGTAGATCCTGCCTTTTAATAGTATTGACATAGTGTTAGTTTATTAAAATGCAAATTCTAATAGCGACAACTACGTTATTTCATCATAACTTCTTCAATTTCTATAAAATTAATATTATAATTTTTTTTACAGTAAAACAAGAGCCCATCCTACCAGTACAAAAAGCTATATATGTATTTTTATCCACGAGCTGTGAAAAATAAAAAACGTTACGTTTTGCTATTTATCTCAAAAAAACATCATCTGTAGATGCTGCCTTCTTCCATATGACAGCAGTATTGTTATTGAGTTGTGTTTGCAATTTTCAACTCGTTTTAAAGCTGTTTCCCACAAACTTGAAAAATGTAGTTTTGAGAAAAACGTGTTTAAAGTATCGAACTACGAAAACTCAATGATTTCAGTGACTTACCGGCTAATCAGCGATACCAGGACTGATTCCTGAGATGTTTAACATTTTACATTTAAAACATTCGATTTTTTCATGCCGCTACATGTATTTCTACCCTTGAGCACATAGATCTGCGTACATTATCCATAGAATGTGGAAAAGATTAAGGCGGTCCTCTAGTTTCTCGGGTCGAAAAAATCGATTTTTTTTTTTCATAAATCACATCTACAACATGTGTAGAAAATGTGTGCCAAAGGATTTTTCGATATTCGAAGTGGTTCACAAGTTACGGCCCTGGAACGGAGCAGGTATACGGAGCGCGCGCCGGGCCGCGCCGCCTCTTTCTGAAGCAGTTCAAAAAGTTATAAAGCCAATTTATGAGAATTTATCCAGAGAAGAATTGTTAAGCAGATGCCTGGGAGCGGAAACTCAAAATAATAACGAGTCGCTCAATTCGTTAATCTGGACTTTTGTTCCGAAGCACCTCCATTCTGGACCAAAAGTGGTTGAAATCGCCACGTTTCTCGCTGTCATAATCTTCAACGAAGGATTCAAATCTATCCTGAAGACCTTGGAAACCATGGGAGTGAAAATCGGCCCACAAGCTAAAGGATATGTTCAACAGCGTGATAGCTCTCGGATCGACCGTTCAGAAAGGCGCACGAGTGATGTTGTAAAACAGGCCCGAATCGCGAAAAGGGAAGACGGAGCAGCTCTGCGTGACTTCCAAGAAGAAGAGGAAGGCCTATTGTATGGTCCAGGCATAGCAGATTGACGGTGAGATGAAATTTTTAGTATAAATCACATGCGCGAACTTTCAAACGCGTTTTTCTCGAAACACCATTTTTCGAAACGGTGACCACGATATTTCAGAAACTACTGCACCGATCTTGTTCAAATTTATACAGCATCTTTAATATGTTATAAGCCAGCGATTGAACTAGGATTATCATGATTGCTTCGATAGTTTTTTTTGTACGAGCGAAAAACTTAAGAAAAAATGAGTAAAAAATAGAATGTAATTTTCAAAAGTGTATAAAAAAGTCAATTTTTGTAATTTAGAATTCACTCTAGTTCAATCGCTAGTCTTAAATATGAAGATTAAAATGCCGTTTGATTTTTTTATTTCAGATAAGCAGAACAGCCGCAATCTTGGTTACCGTCAAGCACCTCTTTTACTTGATGTCTTCCTGTCGGCCACTATAATTTTTATTCTATTATATATTTTGACTTCAAAAAATTTGTAAAGCTTATTTAAATGTTAATAAAGATTATGCAAAAACAATGAGATTGATTATTTCGATGCTTTGCCCGTAAAAAATTATTGAAAAAGCCGTAAAAAAACAGCCGAGAAACTAGAGGACCGCCTTAAGCAGCGGCTGCGTCTCGGTCAGCAGTCGATACACGAGCCAATGCACGGCTAAGCCGTCACCCGATCCGATTGATTCAGCTTAATGCTGCAAAAGACGAGAATTTGTTGAAGTCGTGCACCAGCCGTGCGTCCACTACTGTCGGCACTAAAGGTTCACCAGTAAATCTTAGAATTGAGGCGCTAAATGGAAACAGATAATTTCCCTTGCGATTCGACATTTAAAAAACTGACGTATGTTTCGCTTTTGAACAGCTGTCGAAGGATGGATACTGTTCATAAATTCTGTCCACGAGGAAGCCCAAGAGGACGACATTCAAGACAAGTTTTCAGAATTCGGGCAGATAAAGAATTTACACTTGAATCTGGACAGGCGAACTGGATTTTTGAAGGGATACGCTCTAGTCGAGTACGAGACATTCAAGGAGGCTCAGGCTGCAAAGGAAGCGCTCAACGGCACCGAGATTCTTGGCCAAGCGATATCCGTCGATTGGTGCTTCGTCAAAGGACCCAAAAAGTACGTATTACAAGTAATTACACAATTCAATGAAAAAAAAAATTCGACAAGCATATGAAAATAAAACGTTTTTTGTTTCATTTCGCCATTGTAGAGTGAAAAAGAGGAGCCACAGGAGACGATGAGAGCCAATTTGAGAAGAAAAAAAAGAAAAGAACAATCGCATAAGAATCAATTCTTTCGTTTTCTCGTTGTTCCAAGAAACGAAAGACTGTCTCATTGGCCGATAAATGAAATATGTTTGTACTCGACGTAACGTATGTTCTACAAAATAACTTGTATTGCTATTGCTTAAAACCCATTATATCGTTACGACAAACAAGAAGAAAGACGATATAATAGACAAAAAAAATTCTTTTATTTTTATTACTTCACTCAAACTGTTTACTCCTTACGTCATACGCTCGATATAAATTTCAGTTTCGAACACCAATTATTCCATCGGTTCCCGATAACATGTAAGAAAACGCGAATAAATAACTAAGTGATGGATCATTGAGTGTTTCGTTTTCTTTGTTCAGGCGTAATAATTGAGATTCGCCTTCTTCTTCGCTTGAACCTCGTTTATCGCCTCCATTAGATCTTCGTGAGTGACTGCCGTTGCGTTTCTTCTGAGTGCGATCATTCCCTGCAGGCGATAATTTTTGTTTAATATCCACGACTCGGTAAATAATGAAAACATGCGCAAATTGGTACAAACGGTCAGTTTTTTTCAAGAACATATAATTTATGGTAACCAAACTTTAACTTACGGCCTCGACGCAAACGGCCTTGCACTGAGCCCCGTTAAAGTCATCGGTCGATCTCGACAATTCCTCGAAATTAACGTCAGGATACATGTTCATCTTGCGCGAATGAATCTGCATGATTCTCGCCCGCGCCTCCTCGTTAGGATGTGGGAATTCGATTTTTCGATCGAGACGTCCAGATCTGAGAAGAGCAGGGTCAAGAATATCGACACGATTGGTGGCAGCAATTACTTTGATATTGGCATTCGAGCTGAAGCCATCCAATTGATTGAGAAGTTCCAGCATGGTTCTCTGGACCTCGCGATCACCGGCTTTTTCGGAATCGAATCGCTTAGTGCCAATCGCGTCCAGCTCGTCGATGAATATTATAGCCGGTGCTTTTTCCTTCGCGAGTGAAAAAGCGTCACGTACGAGTTTAGCACCGTCGCCGATGAACATCTGTACCAATTGGGGACCGGCTAATTTGAGGAAAGTCGATTTGGTTTGAGCCGCACAAGCGCGAGCCAAGAGGGTTTTTCCCGTGCCCGGTGGTCCGTACAACAATACTCCCTTAGGCGGTTGTATTCCCAAATTCTCAAATTTCTCCTTGTGCGTCATGGGCAAAACGACCGCCTCTATCAATTCTTGTATCTGTTTGTCCAGTCCACCGATGTCGGAATACTGCTCAGTCGGCCTCTCGTCTACCTCCATCGCCTTGACTCTCGCGTCGTACTCCGCCGGTAGAGTTTCCAATACCAGATAACTGTCCTTGTTGACGCCAACGAGATCGCCAGGCTTCAGGGACTCCGCGTCAACCAAACCGATCACCGGCAGGAAGTACGTTTGGCGCGTCGAAGTCTTTATCACCGCACATTTGCCCTTTCTCTGAGCGTCGAGATCGACAACGGCACCGTCCTCCTCTCCAGTGTCTTGAGGATCAACGTCCAAGAGTTCTATCACGTTCGACACTAGATAGGGCAGCGTCTTGTTGACCTTTATTTTCTCCGTGTTTTCCTTTATCTTGTCGTTTTGAGCTTGCAACTCGTGTGATATTCTCATTACTTCGCTCTTCATTATTTTAATCTCGTTGTCCAGTAGCCGCGTACGCGACACTATCTCGTCCGTCGACATTCGCAGTACATCCTCGCTGAGTGTTTCCTGCAAAGTTTGCCAATCGTTAACTATCCGAAAGCCTCGAATGATGCGCAACGTTACGTGCCATTCGAAAATCATGTGTCGAAGGCACGCCGAATCGGACGTAACGAAACAATACTGGTCTTGGTTTAATTAAATTCAGTATGGTTTAATTAATTTAAGTATCATTTAAATTAAATTCACTACCGTCAAAAAATATGAGCATACTTTTCGACATTGCGATCGTGAAGTTTCAGATTTCAGCCCGGAAAATGTGCGACGCAATGTTCCAAGCACAATAGACCCTCGATTATCCGAACCGATTAAGACTAAACATGATACGGATGATCAAGAGTTCGTATAATCGAAACGCAGTTTTTGTTCGTGGCGATAATATCAAACAGAAATTGAAATATATACACAATCTATATTAAAGATATATACAGCCTTGCTCAAAAGTATTAGGCATCCTGTAAAATTTCTATCCCGACACAAAGTTGAATATTTCGGCGAAAAAAAATCGTGAGCCAATTTATCAAATCGGGTTTTAAAGCGGACAAAGCCAGCTTCATTTTGTTCTTTTATTTCTATTTTTGCGATTTTTTTTGTACCCGCTACGTCATTTTGAACATGTCAATTTTACACGATTTTCGCACTTTGCAAAATCGCGTGCTGGACGTTGAAAAAAAATAACCTCACCGTTTAGTGATAAGATCATTGAAGAGGACACCGTTAGCTTTAGTTTCATTTTTTGAAAAAAACGTTTTTGCGATTTTTTTCCGCAGAATTATCAAGTTTTTCCTTGAAAAAAAAAACGGTAGTTTTCCGAAAAGCCGATAGCGGCAGAACTTGAACACTATGAGGTTTGGAATATTTAGTCTAAGGAGTAAAAAGTTGTATTTTGTTATTTTAGAGTCACCAAATTGTTTTAGATATTTTTTCCAAAATTTCTTTATATCGCTATTTTTGGTTGATAGTCGACGATTTGATTCGTATCGTCGTATCTGATTCGTACGACGTACAAATTCAATTATGTACCTTCTCTCCTCTTGATATTTTCATTAAAACATCTTTGTTTCAAAGTAACGACAATAAATTAATGAGACAAATTGTCGACTGTCGAAAAAAAATGTAGTGACTCCAAAATGACTAAATATAACTTTTTACTCCTTAGACTAAATATTCCAAACCTCATAATTTTCAAGTTACGCCGCACGATACCGGCGTTTCGAAAAACTGCCGTTTTTGCACAAAAAAAACCTAGATAAGTTTATGAAAAAAACTTTTTTTTAACGAAACTAAAACTAACGGTTTCCTTTTCAAAGATCTTATCACTAAATAGTGAGGTTTTTTCTTCTTCAAAGTCCAGCACGCGATTTTACAAACCACGAAAATCGTGAAAAACTGGCATGTTCAAAATGACATACCGGGTACAAAAAGATCGCAAAAATAAAAATGCAAAATAAAGCTGGCTTTGTCCGCTTTAAAACCCTGTTTGGTAGATTGGCTTACGATTTTTTTTCGCCGATAAATTCAATATTTTGTCCGGATAGAAAACTAGCAGTGTGCCTCATACTTTTGAGCAAGGCTGTATATATATATATATATATATATATATATATATATATATATATGTGTGTGTGTATGTGTTTAAGAGTGCTCTGCTTTTTCAACATTTGAAAAATAACCACTTCACGCCGCCATTAGATTCTATCATGTAAGAAAACGAACCGGGAATTTTGTAATTTTTTTTTTGAACGATTTTTAAAGGTCGCTACCATATATCAAATTTCAAAAATAAATAAAAAATAATACAACTATTATGTATGCATATTGCTTATATGCCTAATTAGGATTTAAAAAACGTGCTACATCTAATTCCAAAGTTCTTTCTACTCTCCTTCCCGCTCCTCCGCTACCGCGCAACCCAAAGCTCGTACTTGATGCAAACAATCAGGTCTTCAGCAAGGTCTTCATAATGCGCGATGGATAACAAAGGCAATTTACTGTCTTAAACTTCACATGTTTAAGGACCAGTTTAAACTGACAATAGGCACTTAAAGCGATCACTGATATTTGTGTTTTCGTTGTTGTAATTTATATAAGATGCTGGTTTTAATCTCCAGTAACATTTTCGAAACCAAGAAATTATTTGTGGCTCTTAAAACAGCTTAAAAACTTTGAAAACATAAACAAAGCTATGGCAAAAGTGGCCTTAAAAAAGATCTTAGGCCATTTGTGGTACCTGTCCGAAGAGCTTGACGCACTCGATTTTTTCGGCGAAAAAATTTCCGCGGTAATCAAACAGAAAATAGTGACTGCGTTAGACGGAGAAGGTTCAGACTTCCATCACAAACGCCGAAGTGCGGATGTCAATCACATAACTGAAAAAAATATTGAAGACTTTGTGTCCAGCAATACTTTGAGATTTTTTAATATTCTTGGTATGTGAATCAACGTTTTTAAAAAAAGATACTTGTCTTTGGGACGAAAATGAAAACGCTTCCAGGGACGTAGTACATTCTATGCGCGTCGTGAATGATATTGCGGCGCGAGGAGTGGCCTAAATTGAACAGTATAATAAATTAATTACCACGAATGGAGAACATAAGCAATACCTTCTTTTGGTCGTGAATTAGCACAGACAGAAGTATCCTAATATCACAAAAGTACATTGTTAGTAAAGTACATCTTCTTTTACTCTTCATAGGTGTATAAAAGTATATTTTTAAAAACATTATAATTTCCTGGTAGCGACCCCTAATCTTTAGATTAAAAAATATGAAGAAAACAGCTCAATCGTTCTTTAGGTCTCAGAATCGAACAAAAGGGTGACGCCTGACATTATAAAAAAAAATGGCCTAAGCACCCTAATATATATATATATATATATGGGGCATTCCATACCAATTCGACCTGGGTCTGACCCTCGACCCCTCAAATCTGGTTCCCGATTTTTCCTATCATTACTCTCACTCTATCAAGCAATTACAATTTTTTTCAGATTTTTCAAAATAAATTTGAGCGCGTCATGAATTTTTGAATTTTTTTTTTGAACACCTCGATGGCCGTAATCGAAAAATCTGAAAAAATTGCAAAAAATACAGTGTCAGATATAAAAAATGTTGGTGTAAAATTCATAATGTCTGGGCTTTTGCTTCAACCCGTTTTTTAGCTTTTTGAGCAAAAAAAATGAAAAAAATAAGAAGCAGAGGTCAATTTACTGTAGACTGTTGCTCGAAATTTTGTATGCATAGTACCAGATTTGTTTGGGTTTGTTTGGGTTCACTGTTCATGACCGCTTTCAATTAATCATGGTTTTACGATGATATTACAGAAAAAAATGCTTTAAAAAATCCTTAAAAATTTCCAAAAACCGTTCGCCATCATCAAAAATATTCAAGCTACTGTCTGCAGTAGTAGTTCAATAGTAGTTTAGAGTGTACCGAACCTCACCAGGCATCTTACGCTTATTGTTAGTGCAATTCGCATCATTTCCAAATCCCTAATTAGGGTTTTTGTCATCCATGATAAAAAAAAAATTCGAAAATTACAAAATACACTTTAGAAAAATCGGAGAAATTTTTTTAAAAATCTGCTACTATGCATACAAAATTTCGAGCAACAGTCTACAGTAAATTGACCTCTGCTTCTTATTTTTTTCATTTGTTTTTGCTCAAAAAGCTAAAAAACGGGTTGAAGCAAAAGCCCAGACATTATGAATTTTATACCAACATTTTTTATATCTGACACTGTATTTTTGGGAATTTTTTCCAATTTTTCGATTACGGCCATCGAGGTGTTCAAAAAAAAAAATTCAAAAATTCATGACGCGCTCAAATTTATTTTGAAAAATCTGAAAAAAATTGTAATTCCTTGATAGAGTGAGAGTAATGATAGGAAAAATCGGGAACCAGATTTGAGGGGTCGAGGGTCAGACCCAGGTCGAATTGGTATGGAATGCCCCATATATATCATCGTTTTTTCGAAATCATAATGAAGTACGAGAGCGGCGCTAGGTTCACTCTTGTCTAGCTTCAACAGAATTTCCAGTTTATTCTCTAACTTAAGAACATTACTATTATGTTTAGGAATCAAAGGATTTGGACTCAAGTCCTGACACATACGAACTACGCAAACAAATGGTATGTAAACAATTTGCAACAATTCACATTTATTTGTGCGCGCTACAAGGAACAAATTGAAGACTGCAAAGTATATTTCGAGTATTTCGCGACACAATGTATATTTTACGCCAACGTTCGAAATAACCAATGCGTGGTTTGGATAATTGAGAGTTTGGATGATTGAGGTTCGGATAATCGAGAACCTACTCTGCCATCATATGGAAGAAGGCGGCATCTACAGATGATGTTGTTTCGAGATAAATAGCAAAACGTAACTTTTTGATATTTCATAGCTCTGGGATGCAAATTCCTATAACATTTTGTACTGGTAGGATGGGCTAACTCTTGTTTTACTGTAAAAAATAATAATATTAATTTTATAGAAATTGAAGAAGTTATGATGAAAAAAACATAGTTGCCGCTATTAGAATTTGCATTTTAATACACTAACGCTCTGTAAATACTATTTAAAAGGCAGCATCTACATTGAAATCTTGAATTTAATTAGTTTATACCATAATTCAGCTCATTGGAGCATTAATTTCAATAAAATAAAATTAAGATTGAAACATAGGTTTATTGAGATCACAAATCAAGCATAATTTTTCCTTAATCAATGTTGCGGCGTCGCTGGCACGGTTTTTTTTTAACGTTAAACAAAGTTTCTGGCAAATTCTTCCAGAACCTCTTTCAGGTTTCAGGAAGAATTTTCTGTAGACTGTGGAGGGTTTTCTTTTTTTGCTTTTAGAAAGCTGATGGGACCATTTTGCGCATCTTGTGACGATGTACTGTCCTTTCTCATATTGGTGGTTTTCAGGAAGTTTAAATTCTTATAATCCTTATCGTCGTCATACGTTTACTTATATTTAAGTATGAATTCGCCCCGAACAGCCCTTGAACACATAATTTTTGCGAGATGCCGACGATTCGGGTGCTTGAGGGAAGACAAATTGAAATGAGATGTGAAAAAAACTGACAAGAAGAATGCCAGAAGGATCTGCAATTATGGCAGAGGCGCTTAAGCGTGAAAAGGCGGAAACTACAAAAACAGACCTTTTTTCACTGTTTTTGTAGTTTTTGCCCCTGTATTCTACAGACACCACCTTTTTGCTTTTTATCGAGTATGGAATTTTTGCAGAAGCCACCATTTTCCCATCCCAAATGATAGTTCAAGTGTAATTACCGCCTTGTATAATATAATGAACGATGCAAAATTTTATACTGATTCCAGCGGTACCAAAAATGCACTTTCGATTTTTTTGTAAATGATGCCTTCTTCTATGTGATGGCAGTACTGTATTACTTAACCTTGCGTTCACACCATTATCTCTGGCCATGATTTTGGCACGTCTAGTCAACTTCACCCGGTTGGTACTTTATCCACCTCCCACTAACGAGCCTTCGGTCGATTTTTATTTTTTTATATCAATAATACACTTTCAACACTTCTCAAAATGTCTTTATAATTGAAAGGCCATAGCCGGGTAAGTAGGGAAAAATTGCCCCCGCATTTTTTCCAGCGAAATTTGGAGTATATTCTAAGGTATGAGAAAAACAAATTTTCTAAAAATTTCATCCCCGTCAACACAATGGTTTTAGAAAAATGAATTTTTTTTAAATAACAAAAAAAAGATTTTTTTCCGGAAACGGTTGAGTGGATCGATTTGATTTTTTTTTTTGGTACTTGTTACGATCAAACGTGTTACGAAATAAAATTATAGAACATCTTGCGAAAGATTAAGGTTTGAAAAAAAAATAATGTTCCTTGTTTTATTTTTTTTTACTATAATCCACTTGGGGTACAATAACGAAAATTTTTTCATATAATCTTTGGGCACCTTATTAGATTATATAATTTTTTCAAAATGATCGGTTTGGTACGCCACAGTGAAAAAAAAAGAAACAGACTTTATTGATATATTTTAGTTATATATCTGTACTGATATATTTAGTTATATATATACAATAGAAAATTGTTAGTTTAATTAACAAATTCAGTTAGTTTAATTACAAACGGGACACTGAACGTTATTTGTTTTAGATGACATTTTACATTATATTTTTTTAACACCAAAACTCTTATTTTCAATAAAACAATACTGTTATATACTGGTTTTTGAGAATAGAGGCTTAGTTAATGACTAGCACAAGAGAATGTTCGTAGCAGAACTGAAGCACAATATTTACTTATCGTAACCGAAGAGCTCATTTATATTTCAAACTAGAAAATAAAACACTGTGAAGCGACTTGAACTGGCTATGGGACAAGCGTCATATGCGACAAAGGGCATACCAAGGTCATCAGACAGTATAAAGACGTTGATAGAATAGATTGGCTACAACGAAAAAAATATAAACTCGAATTTTCATTAGAACAAAATCAACATTGCAAGAAAGTTTATTTCTCCAGATGCCGGAAAAAATTAAAATACTGATTGAAGAGGACAGCGATGAAGATTGAAATTTTCAAGGACTCACAAGAGGATTTCTAAGTTCAATTTGTTAATTAAACTAACAGTTTTCTATTGTATATGTATATAACTAAATGTATCAGTACAGATATATAACTAAAATATATCAATAAAGTGTGTTTCTTTTTTTTTCACTGTGGCGTACCAAACCGATCATTTTGAAAAAATTATATAATCTAATAAGGTGCCCAAAGATTATATGAAAAAATTTTCGTTATTGTACCCCAAATGGATTATAGTAAAAAAAAATAAAACAAGGAACATTATTTTTTTTTCAAACCTTAATCTTTCGCAAGATGTTCTATAATTTAATTTCGTAACACGTTTGATCGTAACAAGTAACAAAAAAAAAATCAAATCGATCCACTGAACCGTTTCCGGAAAAAAAAATTTTTTTTGATATTTAAAAAAAATTCATCTCTCTAAAACCATTGCGTTGACAGGGATGAAATTTTCAGAAAATTTGTTTTTTTTTCATACCTCAGAATATATTCCAAATTTCGCTGGAAAAAATGCGGGGGGCAATTTTTCCCTACTTACCCGGCTATGGCCTTTGCAAACTAATAAATTTGATTGCTGCCAAAAATTATTGAAGTTGAAATTTTGAAAAAATTAGCATTTTATTAAAAATTCATTGGGGCCAAAATGGCCCAGTGTTTTAAAGGAAGGTGAAAAAATAAAAAAAAAAGCTGTTTAATGCTTTTTTTTTTCTTTAGTCCCAAATTTTTGGACATTGGCTATGTGACCTTGAACACATTTTTATTTTGTTTTCCTTTTCTATTTCCATAAACTCGTTCATGATTTTTAGAGAAATGGCAACACAAATTTCTTGGATAAACTCAAAGAAGCTGGAAATTTACTTCTGATTTTCTTCCAAGCATTTTTCATTCTGATCCGTTTCCGCAGAGTTATTCACCTTTTTATACAGCCGTGCTTTTTTCAAGCATGTGGCATAGCTCTAGAATTATCAGATTCAAAATAAAATAGTTGACGGAAAAAAGTCGGATAGAAATAAATTGAATAATTTAGTTGAAAAAAACAATATATATAAAAAAAATTGATTTACGAATGATCGCAGTCGCAGTCGCAGAAATATCATGAAAAGTTTGTAACATGATTCTCGCTGATATCCTAATTTTGCAGATTCTTGAAAAATAAACAAAAGTTTTAACTCTTCTACATATATAAGAAACAACTGTAAGCAGTAATTCTAAAAATCTTTAGTTAAAATGTTTCTTTTAATAGTAGTAATGATAATAATAATGATAGGAACGACAACGGTAATCATTACAAGCCGTTGTCCAAAGAAACACCGTTGAAATCATGATTATATCAGAAATTAATAGTCTGACAGTCGGGATAAAAAATAGAAATAAATTTTTAGAACTACTGTCAGATGTGTGTTCTCCAAATGGGGTAAGAAATGCTTGTCATTCGGGATTCATAACCTCCGGCATGCGCGTTCTTTTTCTTTATATGAGGGAAACAAAGTGACAAATACCTCGCGATCTTCCCATATGGATTTATCTTCCAAAGTAGCCATTTCTTAGTCTATCGTGTCGACAAGTTTAAAACGTTCAACGATGCAATATTGTCGATCCTCAAGTGCAAAACGGTGTTATACGAAAAAAAAATCACAGGAAAATTAATCCAGCAAAGTACACGGACCGAACCGCGAAAGAGAAAAAATGGTTACATTATGGCGCAGAGCAGCAGCGACAAAACGACGGCGTGACATTCGCGTGAACTGTTTCATTAAGCAATTGCGGGTTACCTACAGTCAGTCGCTTTTACTCTAGACCACGGTCTTATGAACAAGTCCTGAGCCACGGTATTACATACAGGTCTGGAAACTCTGCCAGAATTCGCATGGTGGGGGTAGGCCGCTTACGGACGAAAATATTCGTTGAGAATTGACACTACGCGGCGCTGAAATCTTGCCCCCAGTTGAACATAACAACCAAAAATAATTTTGTAAACAAAAGCGACTCATTAGTGGATTTCCTGTGCTATTGACTTATCGAAAGTGAAAAAATGCCGAGAATCTGTGCTGTGCCGGGGTGCAAAACTGGAAGCAGAATTGAATTATCGAAGCACTCGTTATTTCGCGTGTTGTAATAATAAAATGCGACGTGGTACAAATGATTTCATCATTTTGTTATTTACCCATAGTTCGAAACCTTTACCAACGACCAAAAAACCGATAAAAAAAATAAAAACATTTATTTAAAAATTAATTAGAATTTTTATTTGAGAGAAAGAAAATAATGACATACAAAAACAATACAATGTGTATAAATAATTAATACATAACCAGAAACGTATGCAAATGCAAAAAAAAAGCCCACTCTTCGGGGATCGAACTCGGCTCCTTCAAAACGGTAGCTCAGCACCCTATCCGTGCGACTACGATTATCTTTACATGAATAAGACAGTTTTCTAATATTTAAGTTATAGCCACGCTTGGGGTTTAATTAGATTTGGCGGCTTGTTGGGTTGGTTCACCGCTTAATTTTATTCATTATAATTAGCTATATTGGTAGATATACCACCAATATATATATATATATATATATATATATATATACTGCAGAACCAATAATTGAAATGAGGTGTTACGGAGACAGGCAGATGCAGAGTATTGCGGCGATTAGCTCTGTCTTTTTTCAATACCTCCGTCTGCCCCCGTACCACACTTCGCCAGTAACTCTTTTAAGATAGCAGCGCTCCTAGCGGCCAGTGCATTAAAAAATGTTCGTCAGTAAGCGATCCCCCCCATCCGACGGAGTTTCCAGACCTGTATGTAAGACCGTGGTCTGAGCACTCCGGCCAAAACTTGTGACCCTTAAGAGGGAACGGTACCCAAAGCAAAACTTCGACGCAGCCCCGGCTAGAGTCGGTAGGGCAGAACTCGTGCGAGCTTCTGCCACCTACCGGGAGCTTGTAAACGCCTTCGTGCGTCTCGGAACGCGAAAAGGCACTGTATCGCAACACGTGTGTGCGTGTGTCGTTGTGCATTCACTACGTCGGCCGCACGCGGTTGAAGATTGTTATCTTCCTGCGGGCTGACATTTCGTAGCGCGTACGATTTTCGTGCGAGATTTTCTCCAAATCGTAAACAATTACCTAGTAATCATAGATTCCCACGGATTTCCTGAAACATGTGATGGAATCGAATGATTCAGGTGCCAAAATGTGTGTTTTGAATATGGCTACGCGGCTCTTCTCCCCTCCAAGTCGTGACATTAGCCAAACTTTTTATTTTAAATCATTTCCATCACGGCTTCAGCATGGTAATACAATTTAATTTTTTTTTTTTGATTCAAGACATTTGATGAGAAGACAGCCGTTCGTCTATAAATTTGACATTGTCTGGTTAAATTTCGTGAAATTCTGAAGAGCCCTTTAGGAAATCCGTGGGTATCTACTATCCCGATCTGACATACCGGCGGAGCCGGGGTACCGTTCCGTCTTAAGGCCCCTCTACACTACTCGCGAAGTTAATCGAAGTTGGGCGAGGACTAGAGTGTAGAGAGGAACTTCGTGCTTCGCTTCGCTTTGCTTCGCTTCGGGCGACTTCCGATCGGTGTCGGTATTTTGGGCCGAGTCAAAGGACCGAAGTCGCGAGCACGGGTTCTCGCGAAGTTAAGCGACGGGTTCTCGCGAAGTTGAGCGAGTAGTGTGGTGACGCTCCTCGTACTCGGCTACCTTCGGCGAGTACTTCGGCGAGGAACTTCGAACGAATAGTGTAGAGGGGCCTTTAGGCTGGTCTACAATAAGTCGGTTGTCGGCGTCGGATGTCGCGCGCATGCGCTCCTGTGATGTCGGTTGGTGTAAAGTAGGCGTAAACATCGCAGAAGCGCATGCGCGCGACATCCGACGCCGACAACCGACTTATTGTAGAACCAGCCTTAAGGCCCCTCTGCACTACTCGTTCGAAGTTCCTCGCCGAAGTACTCGCCGAAGCTAGCCGAGTACGAGGAGCGTCACCACACTACTCGCTCAACTTCGCGAGAACCCGTGGCTTAACTTCGCGAGAACTCGTGCTCGCGAGACTTCGGCCCTTTGACTCGGTCCAAAATACACCGACACCGATCGGAAGTCGGCCGAAGCGAAGCAAAGCGAGGCGAAGAAGCACGAAGTGCCTCTTTACACTCTCGTCCTCGCCCAACTTCGATTAACTTCGCGAGTAGTGTAGAGGAACATTTATGCTGGTTCTACAATAGTCGCTTGTCGGTGTCGGATGTCGGGCGCATGCGCTCCTGCGATGTCGGTTGGTGTAAAGTAGGCGTAAACATCGCAGAAGCGCATGCGCGCGACATCCGACGCCGACAACCGACTTATTGTAGAACCAGCCTAAAGGCCCCTCTACACTACTCGCGAAGTTAATCGAAGCTGGGCGAGGACGAGAGTGTAGAGAGGCACTTCGTGCTTCTTCGCCTCGCTTTGCTTCGTTTCGGGCGACTTCCGATCGGTGTCGGTATTTTGGGCCGAGTCAAAGGACCGAAGTCGCGCCTCGACTCGTCCAACTTCGATTAACTTCGCGAGTAGTGTAGAGGGGCCTTAAGGCCGGATCCTGAATTAGAAGGTCCAAAAAATCGATTTTTTTTTTATTGTTTAAATCTATTCCTGATGTATCTAAGAATGTCTAGACAAAGTTTTATAGCCCAATTCGAAATATTTCCAAAGATAGATCACTGAACGTAGTGGAGTGACGAGCAGGTATCCGGGCGCTCGGGCAGTTAGGGCGCGCGCTCCCTTCCCTCGGGAGCCCGTTTTCTCGAGTTTTCGTTTCTACGATTTTTCTAATTTGGCGTACCTGATTACAAAAAAACTAGAAGTCCAATCGAAACAAACCAAAGCTCGTTCGCTGCAGTATCGTTTTCTTTTCTATTTGAACTAAAAACATTGTCGAAAAAAAAATTCTTAACAATTTTTTTAGCAAGTTGAAATAATTTTTTTTTTCACAAAAAGCACATTTTCTACTTCAAACACGAAAGAACATTCAAATTTCAAATTTTTTTTCGTTTTTTTTTAGTTCATATAGAAGAAAAATATGTCACAATTAAAATGGTTTTTGGTCTTTTTTGTTTCAGATGAAAATTACGAGCTCCATTTGTCACGCCGCATGGAAACAGCAGTGGCACGAATGTGCATAAAAATCGGTTGCCTGTTGATATTTTTCTTTAAAAAAAATTGTTTTCTCATGTTCAGACATGTAATAAAATAATCTGAAAATTTCGCTAAACTTGCTTTTTTTTTTACCCGAAAAAAATTCCTCAAAATATCGATTTTTCGAACCGGCTAATTCAGGATCCCGCCTTAAGACCGTGGCCGAAGCGAAGCAAAGCGAGGCGAAGAAGCACGAAGTGCCTCTCTACCCTCTCGTCCTCGCCCAACTTCGATTAACTTCGCGAGTAGTGTAGAGGGGCCTTAAGACCGTGGCCGTACGTGTACGCCCGCCGTAGAATACAATTTTATTTTTTAAATATTTTATAATTTTTTGATTATACAATCCCAATAACCAAGCGTACTGGGTATACATATGTATAATGAGACGCAACGAGTTTAGTTTTCTAAATCGGAACAGAGACATCGATGGATGTAATAATTTTAATATTTCAGAAAGTATTTGTTTGACACGCCAAGTGTCTCAGCGGTATATACCTATATAGACTTCTTATAATTCGAAGATTTGGATTTCGCATCGGTAGATGCGTGTGCATATGTATCTCATCGGATATATCTAATTGATGGTATACTCCAGGGTACTCATCTGCAGCCTGTTTTATTCATTATTATACACACAGCCTATACATAATACGCCATATATATATATATATATATATATATATATATATATATATATATATATACCTATATATATATATATATATATATATATATATATATATATATATATATATATATATATATATATATATATATATATAGGTATATAGAAACGAAAACTATAGACGCGTTTATGTCGACGCGCGTACACGCTAGTAGTGTTCAGTTCAATCTCATGAACCTGGCAATCGCAAATGTTTTTTCATTCATATATTTTTTCTCTATTACAACGATAATTGTTGGAGCACCGGATTAACAATCGTGACGATCAACCATCGACGATATATCGTACGAAGTTACGGAAATCCTATTATATACCGCAATTGTATGCTATATCACTTGGAGGATTAACGTTCGTGGGTGAATTATGTCTACACCGAGTATCGATGAGAAGTTCGACGAGGTTTTGAGGCTCTTTCTCTCGCCGAATTACGCTATCACATCGCCCACTTATCTCGATCTACTATTGACTCACATTTCCGCAAAATCCAACGAACGTAAGACATTGATCGTTTCACAATATTATTGTTGCATTACGTTTTTTTTTACGGCATATCCGATGCGTGAAAACGAATCGACGATTGAGCGTTCCTAACCTCAAACTGTATCGTCAATATTTGTTTGCCAGAAAACCGCCGTTTCTTCCGGAAAATTTATTCAAGCGATTACACGCGATACCGAATGCAAATAAAATATTTCATTCAACCGCCAAACGAGTGATCGTAGAAATTCGTAACTACGTAATTATGCCCAGTCGGGGTAATGGTGGTCACCGGGTATTAAAGGTCGTTTTCACATGAAAAACGTTATTTTTCTATATTAGCATTGACACTTGGACTTTGTTTTTCTTTTTTTTTTTGCTTTGAACTTTGCAAGCGTATTTCCAGAAAAAGAAAACATTATTGGGATTTTTTGTTGTTGTCGAGGACGAATGTCGAGTTTCCACGAGATTCCTAATTTCCGTCGACGGTGCGAGGAAACGAGAGTCCTAGAAAATTAATTCGAGTTTGTAGGTTATATTGCGTTAGGGTATGTGACAAATACAGATATTTCACTGTTTTCATTGCAATGTTATAGCGAAAAAAAACATTGTGTTTTCAGCCAATTTGTTGAATTCCAAGCACGTCGCTACTTATACAAAATGGTTAACCGAGGCTTCGACGATATGGTCAGGGAGCAACAAGCCCTGTCAGCCAGTAGCCGTTTTTGCTCTCAAACTGATGGGTGTTATCGGACGAGAGGAGGGACGATTTCAAAATCTCAGAAGGGACGAAGTTATCGACAAAATTTGTGGCGTGTTGGATTTGCGTAGCGACAATTTGACTGCATCCGTGAAAATGGCTTTTACAGTGATGCTGATGGATTTCGTTCACCACCAGAGTGGAAGGGCATGGATAAGGGAGACTGGTGAGAAAAAGTTTTGAAAACCTACTAAGCGTTTATCGGAACGTGGATAAGGTAGGCTTCCATAGTCACTTGCTCGCGCGATAATTTAAAAGATCTATGTTTCAAACAATATGTAGTTATTATTGTGTATGTTGTACCACAATAATTTATTAGACGCTAGATTCAATTTCATTTAATAATTTTGCAATAATAATTCTGTAATGGTACAAGCGGGGTGAAGAGGATTAACCCTTGGCTTAATGTTTGATATTTCATTAAGAAGGCTTAAGGCAGAACACCACTGTGACCCCCTGTTTTTTTGCCATTTTTCAAGAATTTTGTTTTGTGGGAAAAAAAAGAGATATTCGACACACACTTTCAAAAAAGAGATATTCGACACACCATGTGACACACACTTTCACTTACGGCACTCTCTCCGTACACGGCGCATATCTGTTTGTCAGTTTGCGACGCGTTTTTGCCTTTTCGGAAATAAAAAAAGCGCAACGCATGCAAAATATACGTTTTTTTCCTTCCATGTTCAAAATATAATTAAACTTCCTATACATCACGGATCATCAGTTTCAGCTTTTATTAAATATAGGGGAGACCAAGGAGGAAAAAAATGAGTCAGAGATGTGTGCGGCCGTGTGGATGATAAGATGGTCTTTGTGGATTCGGCTTCAATCCGGCCAGTCAAGGTTATTCCAAAGTCAGCAATGGAAATAGAGGATGTTTTTACGTTTCGGCCCTCTGGTTAGGGTCCTCTTCAGAATTTTTATTTTTCTGTATACAATATGATACACATTTTTTTAATATAAAATAATTAACCATAATGTTTGAAAAAGGTATAAATATGAGCGTTTTTGGTCATAGTTCATTTATATTAGTCTTAAGTCATATAGGTTTTAAGTCATTTTGTATAATGTTTCTGTTAGTTCTGTGTTTGGTTTTAATTAAGTTAATGTAATGTGAATAATTTCATCTATTTCGTTATTTATTATTCTTGGTGTGTTAGCATTTGAATTGTATGATGTGTGGTATAAAGGGTTATTCAATTGTGGAATAATAGAGAAATGAGATGTAAGAGAGAACTAACCTCGATGTTGTTGATATCTCGAATTTTTGCTGATCTTAGGAAGGTTGTTTCGAAGATCATTATTTATGGGTGTAAATAATGTTAGGTGAGAAACTCCAATCAATAGAAATGTTATCGTTTATCGGCGATATTTCGTGTCTGTAATGGATAATTAATTATAAAAGGAGAACGTTTTTTTCTTTTCTTTTTGTTGTTTGAAGACTATGATAAGTACCTATTGAGTTAGTTTTTAAAACTTTGTTTTCCTTTCCAAGATGAGCGAAAAAAACTCGAAATTTACAATTTTTTTTTTTTATCAAACATTATGGTTAATTATTTTATATTAAAAAAATGTGTATCATATTGTATACAGAAAAATAAAAATTCTGAAGAGGACCCTAACCAGAGGGCCGAAACGTAAAAACATCCTCTATTTCCATTGCTGACTTTGGAATAACCTTGACTGGCCGGATTGAAGCCGAATCCACAAAGACCATCTTAGAGACCAAGGAGGGTTGTGACAATTTTTACTTTAACTAGCATATCTCAGTCAAAAAAGTCTTCCGTCTATGAACTCTATAACTTAACATAGTTAGATCTATACTCTATTCGAATACAAACAAAAAAATAAATAAAAGTATTGAGGTTTCTGAGACAATCAACAAAAACCGATACAACTCCCCGTGTCACAACGCTCCTAGTTCTCGAGGTAAGTTGTGATACCAATGTATTTGGTGATTATAAGGAAAGACATTTAATTTCAACGCTGCTGTTGGTGAATAAAAGAAAAATTTATATTAATAATAAATAATTGCACTTTTTTTTTGCCGTATCCACCGTTGGTATGTAATTATAACCAACAACAACCACCTACTTATTTTAACACTAATTAGACTCCGTTGATCATCCTTTGGCATATCATTACGAACTTAAATAACATTTAATGTTAATTATCAACATAATAAGTATTAGTTATCCTATATTAATAATAAAATATGGCATTGGTGTGAGATCAATCGAATTAAAATCAAGTAAAAAATCAAGTTCCATCTGAAATCTAGTCCGACAAGAAATTATGACAAAGACATCGATACTCTCCTCCAGTACAAGCTTCATGTAACTATTCCTTGCATTCGATCCACTCAACCCACTTCTCTTTTGATTGGCTATTAGCAAAGGTCTCGAGGCAACACAAGCAGAAACAATTATTTTCTGCATTTTCGTCCTCTTCGTCATCGATGTTATTTTTCTTTTTACTCTTCTTCCATCTTCAGGCTTTTCTCACATATTTGTTAGGCATTCTAAAACAATAAAATAAAAATTCAGCACGCGAAGTCACCACAAAACATTATTACCAGGAAAAAAAACAAAATAGGAGAGTTGTGACAAGCTGTCACAATTGTCCTAGGTGCAAAAAATTGTGCTTCGGTCAGAATAATAATTCTTAACCGCCAAATAGAAAACGAAACGAAAAAAAAACAATATCTTGCTATGAAACTTGAGAAGCCAATACATATTAGAAAAAATATCACAATAACGCTGACGTAATACGTATCGAAAAGTGGGATATCAAAATTTTGGTCGAAAACTTTTGGCAACTTTTTGGACGCAGACGTCGAATAGCCGCAACCGCTTACCGTGGGCCGTCGGCGCGTACTGCATTAAATGGCGCGTCTAAAAAGCAATAAATGCGCTATTTGCTAGTTCGCCAACGATCATAGGTTCCGAGAAATCGACGTTGTCACAACTCTCCTCTGTCAGAAACCTCCTCGGTCTTCCCCTACGACACTTCATATGGTTGACGCATGTGTGAGCGGAGAAACAACTGCGAACGAGATCTGTCGAAATTTTGCTATGGAATTATGCATAGATCCAATAACTTAGCCGAAAAAATCTTACACGTTGCACATCGCTTTAAGGGGTTAGGTGGGTTTCAAAGCGAAAAAAAAATCATATTTTCTCTATTTTTTTAGAATATAATATATGGATTATTTTATTCAAAATATTAAGCACATAAAAGAGCAACATTTCAACAATATTTTTTTTTAATTTCATCCAAAAATTTGGGAAATTCGGGCGGTGGGACCTGGTTTTCGGAGACCCCTAAAAAAAAGTATCCTCGTGGTGGTCAGGATAACTCATGATAGCTTTATCTGATATTAAAAAAGAAAATTTTGTCCTCTAGTAGATAAGTATAGCTCGTGAGTGAACGAAGGATTAAAAAAAAAATTGAAATTTGAATTTTTGGCAGAGTTGTATGCAAAATAGTTCAATTTTTGGGACAATTTATACTACGTATAGCCTTGTAAAATTAGTTGTAATCGAAAAAAAAAACCTTTGCTCAATCACTTATCATAGTCCATGGTATTTTGAAGAAGTGTGCAAAATTTCAATAAGATCGGTGCATTAGTTTTTAAAACATCGTGTCCACCGACTTCAAAAATAGTGTTTTGAGAAAAATGCGTATACCTGTGTCGCTCCCGGCCGGTCTTTCCCGACGGGGGAAATTCCCAATGGCTCTCTCTCCTAGACTTTTGCTCGATTGATTTAAAACTTTGGGAAAATATTCTAGACATATTGTACAATTAGATAATAAAATTTTAAAAATGGATTTTTGTGAAATTTTCAAACCCACGTAACCCCTCAAAGTTTGATGTTTTGTGAACGGGATATACAAATTAAAAATGGTAGATGAAACCTCATTTTTTCTCTGAAACACCTGCCCAATCAATGGGTTGCATAAAAAAAATATTCGTTGACATTTTACATATCGGAGAAAAACCACAAAAATGTCTTTTTTTTAGGCTTTCGCTGAGACGAAGTTATAAGACTTCCTTGTTTGACTATGGAATCCTAAAAATTGATTTTTTTTCTTCATACTCTCCGTCTCAAGTATGTGCCCAAATTGCAGATTGAAATTACGAAAAGTTTAGATTTCACAGGCCCGTATCCCTGACTACACATTATTTACGCGAAATGACGAAAATTCTCTCTAGAAGGGCATTTGCTAAATGACAATATCATGAATTATCAGTGGTCGAAGCGAAGGATTACTAGAATAGTAGTCGGGTAGGTTGGGACTGACGTGACGAAATTTTTTTCGAATATCTAGCCGCTACGAAATACATTTTTAACAATGATAATAATAATAAAGTACACTAAATCGATTGCAGGTGTTTGGCGAGATGTAGTAAAATTCGCCCTTCATAATCACACGCTGTACGTAACTCGAGAGAGTCAGCGTTTTCTCAGCTCCTTTCTCCTGCGTGAATCTCAGAACGAGAACTTTTGCGCGGAGATGATACTTTGCTTGGCCGCACCGTTGCTAGAGACAACGTTCAATGGTCAAACTCATCCATCCCTGGAGGATCTCTATTTGAATCAGAACAAGCATCTGTGCAACTCGTTAGATCTTATAACGAGCATACTCGAGGACACGCTCTTTCTATCACTGGACAATACGATACCGGATATGTTTGAGAAACTTACGAATCTCGAGTCTCGAACGAGGGCATTGTTTCAGGCTTGCATAAGCACTCAATTCTTTCAACACATTCACAAACTCTGGATCCTACTGAATATAAAAATACTTAAGCAGGGTCTTAGCGCCGACACGGCGCTCATCGATCTCGAAGTATTCACGAAGTTCCGTCATGGCTTGTGCTTCGCGCAGATGTTGCTGTTGTCCAAAAAATATATGATCGAGTTGGCAAAAACGCACAAAATGTCGCTCATATATTGGACCAAGTTGCAGGCGACCCACAAATTCTCACTTCCTCTGGATCACAAATACGAACATCAGGCTATCGCACTGCTGGTGAGCATTGTTCTAATTCTTAAGGAGTTTCGACACCAAAATCGAAATACTTGTAAACGGTTGAAATTTATATCGCCGAGAGATTCAAGTACTACTGAATGGACCGTCGGGCAAAAAGTTTGCCCAAAATTGACGAATCGTGGGTTTACAAGTCCAGATTATGTTGTACATTTTTAGCCTTACAAATAGGTAATTTAATAATAAAATAACACTTGGAAATGTTAATTTTCCACTTTTAATAATAATTGAAGGCAAATTCGACGATATTGGCGTGTGCTTGAGTGAGGTTTTGTCAGTGACTAAACATCTGTTTCAACGATCCGATCTGTCAAACAAATACTTTCTGAAATATTAAAATTATTACATCCATCGATGTCTCTGTTCCGATTTAGAAAACTAAACGAGTTGCGTCTCATTATACATATATATACCCAATACGCTTGGTTATTGGGATTGTATAATCATAAAATTATAAAATATTTAAAAAAATAAAATTGTATTCTACGGCGGGCGTACACATACGGCCACGGTCTTAAGGCCCCTCTACACTACTCGCGAAGTTAATCGAAGTTGGGCGAGGACGAGAGGGTAGAGAGGCACTTCGTGCTTCTTCGCCTCGCTTTGCTTCGCTTCGGCCACGGTCTTAAGGCGGGATCCTGAATTAGCCGGTTCGAAAAATCGATATTTTGAGGAATTTTTTTCGGGTAAAAAAAAAAGCAAGTTTAGCGAAATTTTCAGATTATTTTATTACATGTCTGAACATAAGAAAACAATTTTTTTTAAAGAAAAATATCAACAGGCAACCGATTTTTATGCACATTCGTGCCACTGCTGTTTCCATGCGGCGTGACAAATGGAGCTCGTAATTTTCATCTGAAACAAAAAAACCAAAAACCATTTTAATTGTGACATATTTTTCTTCTATATGAACTAAAAAAAACGAAAAATTTTTGAAATTTGAATGTTTTTTCGGGTTTGAAGTAGAAAATGTGCTTTTTGTGAAAAAAAAAATTATTTCAACTTGCTAAAAAAATTGTTAAGAATTTTTTTTTCGACAATGTTTTTAGTTCAAATAGAAAAGAAAACGATACTGAAGCGAACAAGCTTTGGTTTGTTTCGATTGGACTTCTAGTTTTTTTGTAATCAGATACGCCAAATTAGAAAAATCGTAAAAACGAAAACTCGAGAAAACGGGCTCCCGAGGGAAGGGAGCGCGCGCCCTAACTGCCCGAGCGCCCGTATACCTGCTCGACACTCCACTACGTTCAGTGCTGTATCTTTGGAAATATTTCGAATTGGGCTATAAAACTTTCTCTAGACATTTTTAGATACATCAGGAATAGATTTAAACAATAAAAAAAAAATCGATTTTTTGGACCTTCTAATTCAGGATCCGGCCTTAATGTTTTGAATACAATTTCAGACAGCCGCAACTATCTAAGTGGTATAACGGCACGTTATAATTACGTGTTATGCTAATCGGCCATTCGAACCTCTTAAAGTATGTTTTCCTCGACTTCGAAATTATGATTTTCTGAAGCTCGTTTTTCCCTGCAAACAGTTCTAATTTCCTCAGAAATGTCTCAAGCCGGTGCGGCCTCTCAATTTCGGCCGTATTCAATTCGCTATAACGGTGAAAAAAAAAAAAAAAAAACAATCAAATCGATTTTTTTCAAATTTCTCGACTACAATAACCCCTTAAGACGCTGTGCGAGTAGGAAGCTGAAATTTGTGTTGAGTCCGAAATATAAAATAGTGAATTGATAATTCTGGGATAAAAATAAAAGAGGTGTGATTATACCGCACTGGAATACGGAAGGAACATTTGCAGTAATCACAAACAAATATTTCACTGCGCGTTTTGTTACGAATCAATCACTCACTCTCTTGTCAGATAGCACCGCTGTCCGTCTGCATAAGATCACACTACACGAAGGACCACGATGTCTTCGGCATGTTCATCGACAAGCTATTCGACGTAACGTGTTACCCCGTACAGCGTATGCTTTACAGTACGAACGCTGTTATGCACGGGAGCGACGATTTGCCGCGCGAGCAAATATGCAAAGCTACAGTTGACATTGTGATGGAGCTGAAAGACGTCATGGACAGGGTGAATAGCAAAATTTCATTCCCATGGCATTATAAAAAAGAAGAAACGTGGCGTGGCTTTTTTTTGACGAATCCTCTTGTTTTCAGGACTTGGCGGTCATTGCGTTTCAAATGATGTGTCACGTGCTGAAAAATTACATTCCGCATATTTGCCGTCACGACGCGGCCGAACCGGAGCAAAGTACGCCTCAGGATCAGCAAATAAGACCATCCAGGAAATCGATCCTCGACGGTGACCCCATAGTCGAAGTTCCCGTATTATTGTCAGCCTTACTCAACAGCATTGCCCTTATGGCGGAAAAATTCAAGTTCAAGTGGAAAGAGTGCGTCGAGACGACTTGCGTGCTATTTATAGCTGAAGGAATATTGAAGCATCCTGGTGTGCAACCCAAAGTACGTTTGCACTGAAGAAGTCACCACAAGAACATTCGTTGCAATGTTTTCAATTGGTTTTTTTTCACATTAGATTTGCGTCCAAGCCCTCAAGCTCTGTAAATTGGCAATACAGGATTTTATGCCACCGAATCTGGCATTGCTTATCGATTGCGACAGCCAGATGAACGAAATGGGGCCAACCCTCTACAAGAGACTTCACGATCCCAATTGGGAAGTGCGCGACAGCGTTTTCGAAACTCTAAACACCATTGCCATAATCTCGGAAGACAGTGAGTTGACTTACTATCTTCCAACTGTATGACGCGCGAATTAGAGACGAAATGACACACGTTTCTGTCCGCAATAAAACCCATGAAGAGTTCCCAGAACTCGTTTCAACAAACGGTTGAAGCGAGTGACTTAAAATTTTACAGCCGAAGTCTGATCATTGGAGAAACCTCTACCACGCGGATGTTCGGGTCTGAAAATATACAAATCAAAATACAAGTCTTGCCAAGTGTTGGGAAATAGTCAGTAGAGGTAATCGCTTATTAAAAGAAAAAAAAAAAAAAACTCAAGCTTGCCACGATAGGAACTTGAATTATGATACTCGAACCGGTGCATTCTGCAAAAGAATACCTCTAAAACGTTCTGAAAGGTATAGGGTAGGTAATTGTTGATGATAATTGCGAAGAAATTTCCCATCGTGTGACGTTTCGTCTTAGCTCAATAACTTTATCCGTAAATGATAGAATAATCGCTATTTTTTAACATTTTTCATCAGAGTATCCGGCATTTCAAGATTTTATCTTGGTCAATCAGTTTCTACAAGTCGCCACCGACATCGCGGTTACCGATGGCGAGAGTTACGTCAGAGCTTCGGCTCTCATCTTCATATCAACCACTGTCCGCATAAACAAACTTTGGGACGAAAAGTTGTCACAGCTCAACTTACCAGTGAGTTAACGAGGAAAAAAAAAAGCCTTACAACCATTGCCGCCCATTGAATTTCTTATTTTTCACAACTGAATTTTTGCACTTTCAATAAGGAAAAAGCCATAAGCTTGCTCGGCGAAGAAAGCGAGGGCATCGTTAGGAAAGAAGCAGTCACGCTCATCAAGGAATTGTATTTATACAGACGATGGCCGTAAGTATAGACATTGTCACATTCGGGAGGGACGAGAACCTAAACTTTCGTTTCCCTCTTTCTTGTCTCCGCCTAGCGTAATAGAACGGAATGATGGTAAAAAGGGAAATGTGTAAAGAAGGGCAGGTTAGGCTTCGAGTGCCCCCGCGGTCAAGAGTTATGCGAGTGATTTCGCCGCTATCGTGTGTTTAAAGGGGCTATATAAAGACTTCTACTGTGAAGTCTCAAAAAATTAGCTTTTTTTAAACTGTTGCATGTATCGGTATTTTTTTTTCACATAAAGGTACACTCTTATTGAATAGAAAACAATTTTTTGTTGTTGCATATAAATGTATATTTATTTAACAATTTATAATTGTGGAAAGGCATAAAAAAAAGTATGTCGCTGGCGTTGATGATTTGCGCTCTCCAGGTAATCTGAAACAAAAAATTCAAAAAGATTCTTAATCTGTACGAGTGTCGCTATCACCCGAACTAGAATTATTTTAAAAATATTAATTTGTACTTATACTTTCGCCCGAATAATGACAAAAAAAAACGTGTTTTTCAAGCACTTTTGCAAAAAAACAACGCCATTTTGTTATTTTGCAATATAAATTAATAATTCTAGTTCGGGCGATAGCGACAACACTCATTCAGATTAAGAATCTTTTTGAATTTTTTGTTTCAGATTGCCTGGAAAGCGTAAATCGACAACGTCAGCGACATACTTTTTTTCATGCCTTTACACGATTATCACTTTTTAAATGAATACACATTTATATGCAACAAAAAAGATTGATTTCTATTCTGTAAGAGTGTACTTTTAAGGCGGGATCCTGAATTAGCCGGTTCGAAAAATCGATATTTTGAGGAATTTTTTTCGGGTAAAAAAAAAGCAAATTTAGCGAAATTTTCAGATTATTTTATTACATGTCTGAACATAAGAAAACAATTTTTTTTAAAGAAAAATATCAACAGGCAACCGATTTTTATGCACATTCGTGCCACTGCTGTTTCCATGCGGCGTGACAAATGGAGCTCGTAATTTTCATCTGAAACAAAAAAACCAAAAACCATTTTAATTGCGACATATTTTTCTTCTATATGAACTAAAAAAAACGAGAAAAAATTTGAAATTTGAATGTTTTTTCGGGTTTGAAGTAGAAAATGTGCTTTTTGTGAAAAAAAAAAATTATTTCAACTTGCTAAAAAATTGTTAAGAATTTTTTTTTCGACAATGTTTTTAGTTCAAATAGAAAAGAAAACGATACTGAAGCGAACAAGCTTTGGTTTGTTTCGATTGGACTTCTAGTTTTTTTGTAGTCAGATACGCCAAATTAGAAAAATCGTAAAAACGAAAACTCGAGAAAACGGGCTCCCGAGGGAAGGGAGCGCGCGCCCTAACTGCCCGAGCGCCCGTATACCTGCTCGACACTCCACTACGTTCAGTGCTGTATCTTTGGAAATATTTCGAATTGGGCTATAAAACTTTATCTCGACATTCTTAGATACATCAGGAATAGATTTAAACAATAAAAAAAAAATCGATTTTTTGGACCTTCTAATTCAGGATCCGGCCTTAAGCGAAAACAACGTTGTAACGATACATTTCACAGTTGTCGAAAAAAAAAATGATTAAAAATAGCTTATTTTTTGAGCCATCGCAGTAGAATAGCCCCTTAATGGTTATTCACGATTTCCATGGGAAATCATAAATAACCGTTAAGCGACGTGACAACGTTGACAACGAGACACTGAACAAATATATAATATTTAAATTATAAACAAGTAATGGGCAACTTTCTAATTTGTACAATTTCGTTTTCGAATTCATACCTCCATAATCACTCTTTTTATAAAATCAAAATCGCCCGATATTCTAAAATTTGAAAAATGTATGACGTTCGTTACATTTTATAGAAAAATCTGGATCAGAACTCCTCAAGTAAATATACACAAATCATGCTATATACAGAAGACATTCTAACCTTTGATTATCATTTTTTTTTCAATTTTTCTGAAAATTCTACGAGTTGTATTTAAAAAAAAAAATTATTTCGAAATTATTTCTGAAGGAGTATCCTAAATCTAATGTAAGCTCAATCGGCCAATTATTTATCGAGATGTCGTAGTTGCCAATTGCAAAAACATAGTGTTAAGACAAACGCGTTTCAATTTTGCTGCGTCACGACCGCGCTTCCCGAGCGTACTTTTGATAATTTCTATAACTCGGCTAATTTTATATGTATCATTAAACGGTTTTCACAGACGTATTCAGAAAGGTCTGTATCACAATTAAATTTAAAAAATTAAAAACGATTTTTTCACATTTCCAAACAATATTAAAGCAACCGCTGATTTTTTTTAATTCCGCAAATTCAAAACTTCATGATTTCTGAACCATTTCAACGTTTTGTTTTTTCTTCTCCACAAAATTTTCTAACTCACCTGCTCTCAGCAGTACCGTTTGTGTATAACAAATATTATCGCCTCATCCCAAAATTTGACAGGCCAAGCGATATCAGAATTTTTTGGAAAAAAAATATAATTTCCGAATCGTAACACTGCTGCTCGCCAAATTAAATAGGGACAATGCTTCAGTAATAATTCCCATGTGTAAATAAATTCATCCTGATATCTGCACCCTTCGAGGGCATCAAAGATTTTTTTGATTAATCAATATTTTGAGTTAAAATCAATATTTTGAGACTAAATGAGCTACAAGACGTCTTTGCATTTGAAAAATGCATAATTTTCAAGCTGCCAAGGTTGCATGCCCGTGAAAAGTTGTTTCGGCAGTTGAAATTGATTGAAATGAACACAAAAAAAATCCGTACATATGTGCACACGCACATATTTACACACAATAAACATTAATTGCAATTTACTGTTAATTGCAGGTTGCAATTTATTTATTTGGATGAATCTATGTTAATTACAACTCGCAATTAAAACAATTGCAATTCACTTTTTAATTGTTCTAAGAAAAAATTATAACTAACAATTAACCTGTCTAACATTACAGATATCAGATACGACGTGTTTGTTTGGGTTTTGTAGGCTTACGCAGCGCCCTATACAATAATCTATTTTAATTGTTAGTTTTTAATCAAATACAGCAAAAAGATTGAAAATTGATTAGTTTATAATTATGGAAAGTCAGGATTAGCAATTGATTAATTGTTAATTGCGACTACAGCAATTAACAATTCATTAATTTTTAATCTTCAGTTACCCTAGCAATTAAATTTTGCCCAACACTGGTGGCACGTAAATACCGTATTGTATTGTATTTTTTCCAGTGTACAACGCCTTGCGCTTTTTTACATTACCGCCTTATCTTCCCTCCATCATCGATTACCTCGTCATAGCCTTCTACCTTAACCTCTATTAAGGGGCCAGTCCACTTTGGAGCCACGAAAAAAAGGCTATTTTCTTAATATAAAAGTTGTTGGGCTTGATAAATAAAGTCTTGAAATACATAAAAAAAAATTTAATTCATTTTTATTCATTTTTAAGTACAAAAACCATAGTTTAACGTAACGCCTCAAAAATAGGTGGGCTAGGTAGCTCCATCACAACTCGGCAACGGCTTGTCTGAAACAAAAAAATCAAAGTCCATTAGATTCCGTATGACACCAGCTACAAAATGACCCTCGGATATAAAGTTTTATCAAAAAATAAAAAAATGGCAGATGAAAAACGAAAAAAGTAAAAAAAAACGCGTTTTTTTCGCAGTTTTTCGCAACAAAAAAAAAGAGTAAAAATCGAAATTTTAAAACCATCGAGGGTCATCTTGTTGCGAATCATGTTTACAATATGTGGTTCAAATTTCAAAAGAATCGCTTTATTAGTTTTAGAGATACGATGGAGCTAGATTTTGAAAAAGTTGTTTCGAGAAAAACGCGTTTGAAGTTTATACTATGAAAAACTCTTACCTAAACTCAATCGGCAATTCCTGCACCGTACAAAATCCCTTCTGATTGCTCATCATCGTCGATTTCTTCAAGTCTCGCTTGCTTTCGTTTGGTTCTGGTCTCTTTTGAGCACTCAGAACTGCGGCGGTTTGCAGAGCGAACACGCTCGTCATCGCGATTGTCGGCGAATCCGATGGCGATCGGGCCGAGTTTGACGCCCATTATTTCCATTATTTTAAGCACTAGACGAAATCCTTCATTAAAGACACACGCGGAAACTTTGCAGGCAATGTTTACGATTTTTTTGCCGTTGAACATGTGTTTAGGTGCCATATTCCATACGCAGTTGTTAAAACTTTCATTATTGTTTTGCGTATGGCCACCTAAACACCTTTCGAGCAGTTCTGTTTTTGGTGAGATCCTCGTAAATAGGTTTTAAAACTTCCTGTACTTCCTCAGAAAGAGCAAGAGGATGTTTGTGGCCGATGGGTCGGCCGAGCGCGCTATACGCTCAGGTAGACGAAATGAGGTCCTGACGTTCAGGTAAAAAAAAAATACTTAGAGAGCTCGGATTTTCATAAAATGTTGACACAATATTTCTGAATGTATGTACTTTCGAAAACAGAAAAAGAAATCGATTTTTTGAAATTTTCAAAGTGGACTGGCCCCTTAACCTCTATATAAACACTATACAAACTATATAAACAATGCCAACGTTCCCCATTTCTTGAATCTTTGTTTCCCTTATAGATCCATTACACTACCGTCCCCTCCAACTCTTCTTCCCCCCTCACGTTTATTCTTCTTTCCTCTGCAACTGTTTTTTTTTTTTTGAGTTTAGCGAACTCCCTAGAATACACGCAGACTTTTCTTCTAATTTCCCCTTTTAATGTTTCCACTATCCATTCTTTCAGCTCTCTTCCCCTTCTCTTTCCTATCCATGCCTTAATTTCCTCCACACATTCCTTCTTAATATTCCTCCTCGCCTCTTCACACTCCCCAATATGTGTAATACTTTCCTCTTCTGTACCGCATACCCCGCACATCCAGTTTCTATATCCTTTTTTCCATACTTTTTCTGTATTCCCGCATCTCGGCCTGGCCCATTCTTCCTTCAGCCCCCTACCGATTCCCGTGCAGTCCCAGTATGCTTTCCTCTCGACCCCCGTTTTAATTTGCTTGTACAATTCGTTGAACGATGATCGGCTAACTTTTGCCCATGCTTTTTGAGATTCTTGCTCCTTCAACCTCTCGCACCCTTCACTGAGAGCTTTTTCTAATTGCTTGATGTTTCCGCCCTGCCACAGGAGGTCTACCACCCTGCCGTCGCCCGCTTCCCTCATAGCCTCCTTTAGCTCTTTCCTCCACTTCGACTCGTCCTTGTTCTTCATTCCCATTGTTTCCTTCTTTAGACATATTTTTGGCCACCTGCCCTCCTCCATTTGTGCGATCTTCATTATGTAAGTTCCCTGCTCTTTGTCTCGCTTCCACCTCTAAACTTTGTCTTCCCGCTTTCCGTTTCCATATATAATAAGGCGTATTCCTCGCTACTCCCATTGCCATTTTTTACTGCTGCTCCCTATAGTTTCTCCAATACTTATACTCTCCAATACTCCAATCTTCTTTTCCATCCCCATATTTCGATTCCGTATAAGGCCCCCGCTTTTACTAAAGAATCTATGAGTTGCAATCTTGACTTCATTTTATCCATCCTGGCTCTTTTCATGACGCCCCACACTGTATTAATCGCTTTCCTCTCCTTTTCCCTCCAGTGCCTTCAGGTGTTTCCTCCTCGTATTTTTTGTGGAGAACCAAAAGCCTAGTTACTTGAACTCACTTCCTTGATCTTTTTTCCATTGTATTCCCAACTCTCGCCTTGCTTCTTCCTGCCCCTCTTCCCGAACACCATGATTTTTGTTTTTTCCACATTAAATTCCAGCTTATTTCTTTCCCCATATTTTTCTAGCGTTTGAATTATTTTTCCTAGTTCCTCTGCCTCCGCTGCCATTATCGCAATATCGTCTGCGTACTTTAGTGCGTAGAACTTGCTATTCCCCATTACTGTTCCTCCCTATTTTTTTCTTTCCCACTCCTCATCTATGTCATCGATCATTATGTTAAATAATAATGGGCTTAGTAGGTATCCTTGCCTTACGCCCGCCGCGGTCTCGAATCCCTCCGTTATCCTCTCCTCCACGATGATCTCCTTGCTAGTTTTCCTATAAATGCTTTTGGTCATTCCGCACATTTTGCCCCGTATTCCCTTGTTTTTTTTATTAAGATGCTTCTATCTGGTGGCACGTAAATACATTCCATAAAATGGTGCATCTAACAAATTGATCATTTACCCGAATTCGGACAATCGGTTGATACAATTTATCAACGATTAATTAGCGTTGGAAACTCGATTGATACATTCTCCGTCCACGAAGAAGAAAAAAAGAAAAGACACTAATTGACTTTTATTTTCGCAGCAAAGCAACGATCGACGCTATGAACGTTGTAATGGCCGAAGCTGCGGTTCTCGATCTCCACTGGGAAGTCAAGGTGAACGCGCTGGAGTACTGGCGCCATTTTATAAAGTCCCATCTGACGGATCAGGGAATGCTCGACGGTTCCTTTCCCAACATGACGTTTTCGAAGGAGCACAGAAAAATCGTGGCGCTGAACGAGTCTGAGATAAAGCGTCGCTTGAACAAGGCACTCGAAGAGTTGGCAAAGCATAGATGCCTCGGAGTTTTGCTTGCAACGCTCGAGGACGCGAGCGACTTCGAAGTATCCAAAGCCTCGGCTGAGATTATCTTGAGGCTGAAGAGTTTTTTGTTGAAATACAAAATAAACGAGCCGCAAGCGCCGTATCCGTCGGCGAAAAACAGCGCCATAATGGACACGGCCTATGTAAAAGTTCATGTAAATTCTTCGAATCCAGAGGCAAGCACGATACGTGAAAATTCATCGAGCGTCATTGACGAGATCGTCGATGCTAATGACGCGAATCTCCTTGTATCGTTGTACAAAAATTCCATGAAAATGGACGGGGATAACGCAGACACGAGAAAGGAAACACTCAAATGTATATCGAGAGTAACGAGGGAAGATTTTTTGCGCTCAATTCTCACAAACGACATCGATGCCTATATAGAGGAGAGGAAACGTTGGCTCAAGACTTACACGTGTAGCTTCGAATCGATTCTCGAGGATATTATTACATCGCACCAGTCGACAAACGTAAACTCGATGGATTGTTATTGATTTTGTCAACGGCACAATAATCACGTTCAATATTCTTGCGTATACGTACCTCTCGGGAATACTTATCGCTCGTTGATCTGTAAAAAAACCATTCCTCGCTTCCTTTTTTTCGATATTATATGCAATTAATCGTACTAACAGATCAATTTTGTGCAATCATTGAACCTATATTATTTTTTCGAGTCAGGAATGATTTTTTTGTTACAACAAGTGATATGCATCTCGATGATTTTTTTTATTTACAACCCAAAACACGCGTTTATAAAGTAGGCTTGCTCCATAGTTTCGTGAATGAATTATTTTTTAATATCACAAAATACAAATATCATGTTAAATATTAATAAAGTCTTGCCTATTGCATATATATATATATATATATATACACATACACACACACATTAGTGTTTGTAATGGACTGACTCTTACAAGGTACAAAAAGTATCCGGGATGTGATGCTCATTTCTTTCAATAAGGCACGTAACGATTGGTAACGGTACGGTTCCTTTTGGAACGTTGTGGAAAAATGGTTTGTCGCAAATTTTCATCGTCGGCCATTGTCGTATTGTTCGCTTCGCCTCGAAGCTTTTCAGGCATACTCTGCGTCGGCCTATTTAATTTTTCACTCGATTTGAAGAATGAACGACTGTTCAGAGCGGGGCTTTTACAGCCATGCAAAAGATTTGGCTCCGGCAAATTTTCTTCGTTTTCCAAAATTTTGTGGTTACTTCTCAGTTCCTGCTGACGAGGAAGGCGCCATGTGTTTTCTTCTGGCTGAAATTTCTCCAACAACGGACGCGATACTGTTGAACCAAATCCGCTAGAGTCGACTGAATCGTTTTTTTCATAAGCCAAGGTCGCCTCGTTCGTTTCCGATTGACGCTTACGAGTCTCGTTTCTGATCGATGTATCGTTGTCCTCTTGGAGCCATGACTTTGAAGATCTCGACGATCGCGTATTCTCAGTCAAAACATAATTGTGATGCATGAGAGAATCAGATTCGAGAATAAAATCAGGATCCTCTATGGCCTGAAAACTTTCGTCAACATTGTCGGATATCGAATCTTCGAGAAGTTCGAACGAGGTCCAAACGAGTTTGCAAGTTGTCGGATCCAACACGAGAATTGCACGTTCGTCCATATTTCCAGGATAAGGTGGAAACGACCTGACCGTCCCGAAGTTTTCGCTCGATGATCGCAAAGTCTCGTCATTACTGGAGGGCGACGATTCCGTACAAGTATTACCCATGCAAACCTCCTGAGCAGCTACGTCCGGTACTAAATTCTGCGGATGAATTTCAAGCCCAGTAGTGTCCATATTTTCCCTAATTCCCTCGTGAAGATCGAAGCAAGCGCGATCAACGCAAACTTTGTCAATGCTCGAGATCACGTCATTTTTCTTCCACGATATTTCTTCTTCTTCTTCGTCCTCGCTCTCAGATGCAATTTTTCGGGTTCTCTTCGAGGATTTCGCCGAATCTTTGTAAGACGATCGTTTCTTCCTACGAGACGATCCTTTTTTCTTAGCAGGTCCTTTTCCGTTATCCACAGGTATTTCGTCGCATACATTCCTGCTGTCCGGTATAATGATTTCTGAACGGGATCGGTTCGTTCTTGTCAGCAGCTTGCAATTGGTCTTTTTATTATCACCTTTGACCGCTCGATCTTTTTCTTCTTTTGTTCCATTCATTTGTTCCCAATCATCCTGATCGTGCACTTCGCTTCTCCCGTACTTTTGTCTAGCCCTATTACACTTAACCTTCACTTTGTCATTGTTTCTATCTTCCTCGCCACCCTTTACTACTCGACTCTCAAACTTCACAGTTTTCTTTCGCACAGCGATCGTTTTGTGCTTTTGCCTCATCTTCTTAGGCAATTTCTTCTTACTCGCAAGGCTTGCTGTTATCTCGGAGGCCGTGTTACTCTCTGATAGCTTCTGTCCCCTGTCTATCGATGCCAGCTTCTTCTTGCCAAACTTTTTAGGCTGGCTTAGATCCAAAACACCGTTGTTCGAAGTACGAATGCGCTTCGCGTGTCGACGCGCCGGATGCCAGGGAGGTATTTTTTTCTGACGACTTTCCAAAGATCTGCCGCTCAACTCAGAATCCAGTTCGACCTGAAAATCCTTTTTATCAACGACGCAGTCGAGAGGAACGCAACGTTCGAAGTTTTCATTGTTGTTCTCGTCGCCTAAAAGGATCGCCGAGTAGGCGTAAAACGCCGAGTGTTTTTGAGGTTCGCATAGCCAGGAACGAGCGAAAGCACCGCCGTCGGTTCCAATTATGCCACAATTGAGAGAAGTTTGCAGGCCGATGGTAGCGAGAGAAAGTTCCTCGGTAGTGTGACGAAAGGTCTGATGACGATGAAGCTCGCTAATGGTTACGCTCTTCAGATGGCAAACGACGCACTCGTACCTCGCGGCTGATATCGTCTTCGCGTAATCCTGCATGTGCGACAACAGAAAACATGCTTGATTTTCCTACTTTTTTTGTAACATTTCTCAGACGTATGTCTTCCCAATCGTAGAAATATTTATTCAGACCCCCATACCCGTATTAACGCAAGAGTTTTCTCGACACCGGTAAGCACGTGAAATCTTTGAAGACCCCTTTTTTGTTTAATGCAATATTTAAAACGAATTTTGGCTTTTATTCGGAAAAATATAATCGTCCGACATCTTGAGTAGAGGATTAACAGGTTACACATATTTCATTCATTGTTACGGGGTGGTTGGTAAATTTGAAGAAAAATCGTTGGGTTTGTGAGAACGACAACGTGAAGACCGGGGGGTCTTCAAAGACCCCAGGTTCCCGGTCTCGAAGACGCGTCTAATACGAAAGGGTTAATAACTATTGTATTATCACGCGGACACGCATATAATTTCCTCGTTTACAAGAAATAGAAGAAAACAAGAAGAAGCTTACCATTGTTGGTACGAGGCTGTTGACCCGGGTTAGTAACGTTACGATGACCTCTACTGTGGCGTCGATACGCAAAACAACGCACAGCACAGAATGGTTCGAATACACCGGCTTCGAACGGCACCTATACATGGAATACAACACTTTATTATATTTCTTGGAAACCGGGCGCGCAATTGGCCAACGAAAAGAAAAATAAACCTTACCGTGGCGTACTCTAGCAGATTTTTTCGTCTTAATTTCGTCTTAGCGATAGATGACGCGACGCGTGTTTTTAAAATCGAGATAAAAAAGGGACACCGACATTTCTCATAATATCGCTAACAAAGTAATTGCAACAAAAAAAGGTTCACTTGTATTCCGGCGAAAACATGAAATGTCATCGAAAAAAAAAAAAAAAAACATCGTTGCCGCGAAATCATACACTGCTCAACAGATACAAAAATTTGAAAGTTTCGCTTTTTGAATTTGAAATGTTGTGCTTGAATGCGATTGCGGCGCGCGCACCAAAGGCTAGTATCGTTTGGATCCACACGGGGCGCCAGTGCTTGGGCCGGTGCTTTTCACGCGCGGCGCGCTCCAAAGACCGAGCAATTTTAGTCTCGCATCACCTTTCGGCACGCGATAATGTTTATGTACTTTTTTGTACGATCGATCTCATGATCACGAAACTTTACGTATCGTTGAATGTCGATCGATACTTTTAAACTTTTGCCTCCAACAATAACGCAAAGAAGTTCCATTGTCACGTAATCGATATTCACTTGCAACGTTTATTCGTTATTGAACGATAAACAAGAGTGCGTTTATTAATTCGAAAATAATTGTTCGCAACTTTTCTGGAATGATATTTCGTACAATATAATTATATATAGACATAAGGCGCGTATATATATATATATATATATATTTAGTTGACACAAACGTGTTTAGAGAGAAATCCGAGTCGTTCTCGCAAAGTGCGACGTAACTGGCGCGCGACTCGGAAAATATAACTACATATAATGTCATTTTACTTTCGCGAAAAGCCGAGATTCGGCGAAAAATTGAGAGGTAAATCGGGCGACGAATTGATACAAGAATTAAAACAACAATTTGACGACAGCAATAAATCTTTCTTCGAGCCAACGTCCAAAAGGATCCCGAGAGACGCTTTCGAGCGCCATGCCGGTTTCTCAAGGGTGAGTTACTCATTTTTAGGGTTGCCCAATGACCGGGGGGGACCTCTTGTAATTTCTTGTATTGCCCGCCCGTCCGTCACATCTGCTCCTCTCCCGCCATCTACTCGCGTGCCCCGTTTGTTTGACAAAACTGAAATAATACATCAAAGTGGCATTGTATAGTGAGTACTTTCGGGTAAAGGCCATAGCCGGGTAAGTACGGAAAAATTGCCCCCGCATTTGTTCCAGCGAAATTTGGAGTATATTCTGAGATATGAAAAAAAAAACAAATTTTCTGAAAATTTCATCCCCGTCAACGCAATGGTTTTAGAAAAATGAATTTTTTTTTAAATATAAAAAAAAAAAAAAAATTCCGGAAACGGTTCAGTGGATCGATTTGATTTTTTTTTTGGTACTTGTTACGATCAAACGTGTTACGAAATAAAATTATAGAACATCTTGCGAAAGATTAAGGTTTGAAAAAAAAGAATGTTCCTTGTTTTATTTTTTTTTTACTATAATCCACTTGGGGTACAATAACGAAAATTTTTTCATATAATCTTTGGGCACCTTATTAGATTATATAATTTTTTTAAAATGATCGGTTTGGTACGCCACAGTGAAAAAAAAGAAACAGACTTTATTGATATATTTTAGTTATATATCTGTAGTGATATATTTAGTTATATATATACAATAGAAAATTGTTAGTTTAATTAACAAATTGAACTGAGAAAGCCTCATGTGCGTCCTTGAAAATTTCAATCTTCATCACTGTCCTCTTCAATTACTACATTGGTATTGTCAGTTTCGAACGGTTGACTTAATATGTGGGCCGGCTTGATGATTTTTGATAAATATCGCCCATGGGCTAAATAATATATGATTGCAGCGATATGCGAACAGCAACAAACAGTTCTTTTGCCGTTAGCACACTCACAAGCATATCGTGTTATTTCCACACATCCATTTTTATTTGGATTGTATTCCACGAAACACCGGTATACTTTTTTTCCAATGTGTCGAGACTGAACCAGAACTTTTGAAGATTGAAATTTTCAAGGACGCACATGAGGCTTTCTCACTTCAATTTGTTAATTAAACTAACAATTTTGTATTGTATATATATCATCAAATATATCAGTACAGATATATACCTAAAATATATCAATAAAGTCTGTTTCTTTTTTTTTTCACTGTGGCGTACCAAACCGATCATTTTGAAAAAATTATATAATCTAATAAGGTGCCCAAAGATTATATGAAAAAAAATTTCGTTATTGTACCCCAAGTGGATTATAGTAAAAAAAAAAATAAAACAAGGAACATTATTTTTTTTTCAAACCTTAATCTTTCGCAAGATGTTCTATAATTTTATTTCGTAACACGTTTGATCGTAACAAGTACCAAAAAAAAAAATCAAATCGATCCACTGAACCGTTTCTGTAAAAAAAATTTTTTTTTTGATATTTAAAAAAAATTCATTTTTCTAAAACCATTGCGTTCACGGGCATGAAATTTTCAGAAAATTTGTTTTTTTCATACCTCAGAATATACTCGAAATTTCGCTGGAAAAAATGCGGGGGCAATTTTTCCCTACTTACCCGGCTATGGCCTTTATTGCAATTATTGTAAAGTAATTCGTTTCGGAGAAAATAAAACGAAAAATTTTCCTTTTTTTTTCTTCCAATTAGTAACATAATTTGCGTGCATTGAAGGACTAAAATTAATGAACCATTCGTAAAAGACTGAAGTTTGATATTTTATCGCCTCGTGCGAATAGTATTTCATAAAGAGGCTGAAAAATGAGATCTACTTTGCAGAAAAAATATTTGCACGGCCTGAATCAAGATTGCGTAGTCGTGTGGCTCTAATTTTCGGGAGTCAAAGAAATCACTGAGGAAGACAGTTTTTTTTTAATTTTAATCTCTCGTGGTGGGCTTATTTTAACGTTTCTTTTATTACGGTATCATTATATGAGCCGCTGCGAATGCGCAGTCTTGTCCTCGGACGTAATTATATCCAACAACTATTTAATTGCGAAATCACGCACTCAAGATCGGCGCGTGTGCATATATAGATATATTGTCTGATTTTTCTTCGCAGCGAAACTCGTCGACGATGAATTTTTTTTTGCAGCTTTACGATCTGTGAAAAATTCCATTTATCAACGCTCAAACGCTCTCGGATTAGCTCGAATCTGATAATACATCGTCCTCTAGGCGAAGAGTCGTGTCCGCTTTACAGTCCCGACCACTTTTTCGATGAATTAGTTTAAACGTGTTATTTTTCCGCTACTCTAAAACTTGGAAATAAAACGGAACAAATGTTTCGAATATTTGAGGTGAAAAAGTAAAAAATGTTTATACGGAATTGGAATGTACAAAGAAAGAATGATTTTTTTTGTTGTCTTTTATTGATAAATTATAATCTGTTATGTACATAACAATAAATAATTGTGCAGGTAACTGGAACAAAATAATTTCAGAGTAAGCATCCATCGATGCTTAATATCTCTGGGTTGCGCAGTAAGACGATTTTTTCGGGGGTTAATTGAATCTTTCTCGTAGGTCGATTGGTTTAAATTTCTTGAGTCTTCTGGAGATTAGGTTAGGGTCTAGGACGGTTCTGGCCAGCTCATTGGAGTGGGTTTGTAATCGTCCTTCGTATCTTTCGCTGCAGCGTTGGATTTCCTTTGCAATTGTGTTTATTCCGAGGTCTCTGTGAATGGTGGCATTACTGACATACCAAGGAGCATCGAGTAACATTCTCACAAGGGGACAGTACGGCAGTCGGATTTTTGTAATTTTTCGTACTCATGGTACGTGAAGTTCAGAGCTCGAATATTAATATCCCAAAGCAGTTCGACGCCATATTCAGAAATTTTCGAGAAAATTGACTTTGAAGTTTTCGAGCGCACTCTTATCCCACAAAGATGCAACGATATTCGAACCGGGCTCGTGGCGTACCCGGTAGCGCTGGAGTCTCGTAATCGCGGGGTCGCTGGTTCGAGTCTCACTTCGATTTTTTTTTTTTTCATTTTTTTTTAATTCGCATACCTCCGTCATTTAAATATCCCGACAAATTTTTGTTGTATATAATCACATATTATTATATATAATTAATATAATATATCTATATATGTTTATATATGGACAAAATCCATATATAGTTATTTATGTACAAAATTCATTATAGTTATACATAATTATATATTTTCTCATATATGATCATATATTATTTATATATAACAATAGGTGATTATTTATAAAAAAATAAATAAATAATCCCGGGATAAAAATCATAAAATCTATGCTAATTCACATATATGTAATTATAATTGTCAATTCATTCTATTGTTCATCATCAGTTGTCTTCTCCGGTCTTCAATAACATGATCAGATATGCGTGGTTTGCTTCGAAACTTTGCGATCAAAGAGAAATCTTCATGAACGTGAATGAAGTTTGTTTTCCGATCGATGTATTGAAAAAAAATTGCGAATGTAACAATGCAGCGTTTGTACGGTGTGCGAGATGCCGTGAAAATTACTGTTTTCCTTGTTTTTACGGTGGTTATCACTCTGGCTCGTGTAACATTACACCCGATGTATAAAACAAACGAATACAGACCGAATAATAAAGTATTCAATTCCTTACCCGACGTTTTTCATTTTCATCCTAAAAATGTTGTTTGTTATAAATATTGATACTTGAAAATGTATGTTTATAATCAAGAGATAATTAAAAATATGACTTGCGTTTTTTCATTTTAAAAAAATGAAAAAAAAAAAAAAATGTCGAAGTGAGACTCGAACCAGCGACCCCGCGATTACTAGACTCGAGCGCTACCGGGTACGCCACGAGCCCGGTTCGAATATCGTTGCATCTTTGTGGGATAAGAGTGCGCTCGAAAACTTCAAAGTCAATTTTCTCGAAAATTTCTGAATATGGCGTCGAACTGCTTTGGGATATTAATATTCGAGCTCTGAACTTCACGTACCATGAGTACGAAAAATTACAAAAATCCGACTGCCGTACTGTCCCCTTGTCAGAGTTTTAGATTGGAACCTTTGCAGGATTTCTAAGTTGGAGTTGCTAGCCGTCCCCCATAACTGGATTCCGTATGTCCACACAGGCTTGAGGATGATTTTATAGATGTTAAGTTTATTGTTTGAGGATAGCTTTGCTTTACGGCCAATTAACCAATACATTTTGCGTATTTTTAGGTCTAGCTCTTTTCTTTTTGTTTTGATGTGTTTTGACCATGCTAGTCTTTTGTCGAGATGCATACCCAGGTATTTCACATCGTTGGCGGTTGGCAGTGGATGTCCGTGCAGGTTAACTTTCGGGCAGTCACCTCTTTTTGTGGCGAAAGTGACCTGGACAGATTTGGTTTCACTGGCTTTAAGAAAGAATGATGAACAAGTTCTGTACATTTTCAATTACCGATCTCAATGGACGCTGATAAAATCTTAAAAAAAAAAAAGTTTTTTTCGATCCTTATGGGTTTTTGGGAGTACTTTTTCATCTGCTTTTTCACGCAATCAAACAGTGGGTTTGGCGAATATTGTTCGCGTTATCGTTATATAAATAAATAAATATTGAAGCGATTCATTTTTGCGAAATACTCTTCGCGCTTTTTCCGACCAGGAAGCAACTGTGAGAACAAACTTTCCGAGGTTTTTTTTTTTCAACGAATCTATCGAGTCTCTTCCAATCGAACTCTGGTTCTTCTGGATGTTTTATTTGTAACCCTGTAGTTCTTGAGCTGCAGGGCATTTCCGAAAACGGCATTCCCCCACAAGAAGCTTACGGCCTATGCATAACCTTGAAGTTGAAAAAACAGGTCGATTTTCAATATTTTTTTCGTCTCAGGTATTGGGATGATAGGGTCGATCTTTCGCATACAGTTAGTAAATGGTCTTGACATGTTACCGTTTTTTTTTATTGCAAAATATATATATATATAAAGCACGTAATCATTGTTATTTAATCTCAGGGCTGTAATCTCCGCACGGCTCGTTTGCGTACATGATTCCGGTAACTTGATTCATCTAAAGTCAAAAATGGAAAAATATACTTTTAGTACAATGCTGAAGCTACAAAACCATCGGATACTTTTTCGAAATTTGAAAAATTGCATAAATTGCACTCCCGAGTCGAAAAATAAAAGTCTTATTTTCCGGCGTGTTTTCGGTCTAGACCGAATTCACGTCGAAAACCGGCCGGAATAGCGAACCATTCCAGCCAGGCTTTGCAGGCCGAAAACACGCCTCAACTCTGGATTTCGGTTTCTCCGTCAGCCTGCTTTCTAGGGCCGAAAACACGCTGAAACTTACGATTTCGGCCTCTTCATCAGCCCGCTTGCTCGGGCCGAAAATACGCAGAAATCTGGAATTTCGGTCTCCCCATCGAGTATCAATATTTGGTAATATAATGAGTGATAATTAGTGCAATTCGATCTTGCTTCCTCTTAAATCTCTACGATAATAAAGAAGATCCTTTTCACCGTGTTTTTTTATTCAAAATAATGAATTTATACAGAGCCTTGAGTAAATTAGTTGGGAGTTAAAGTGATGTAAAATTAGGAGTTAAAGTGATGTAAAATTTGAGCTTTGATTAGCTGAATTCTGCCAATTGTTGAACTGTTCTTGTGAGTTCGATTGATAATGAGGAGCCTGTAACCTGCGACGTCGATCAGTGGACCGAAAAAAATGAGTATCGGCATATTTTCGGCCTGAGCAGAACGCTGACTGATGTAAGCTGAAATCCCAAGTTTCGGCGTACTTCCAACCTGCAACCCGTTAGGCCGATCAACACGCCGGAACTGAGTTCCGGCGTTTTTTTCCGGCGCATTTTCGGTACGTTTCGGTTTATAAGTCGCCTGAATTATTACGATTTTTAAAGATTCGCCGATTTTTCGGTCTAAGTCGCCAAACGTAGGCCAACTTTTACAATTTCGGCCGAATCGAATAAAGTTTTAGGCCTTAGTTTTCGACTCGGGCTGCTTTGAAAAAAAAGGTCGATTGTCGACCAAAAATAACCACTTTAACCCTTGTGTTGCCATCCAAAAAAACTCACAGTATCTGCCACCCGGGTACCCCGCCTACGAAATTCTTGGTAAAAGTCCATTGTAACTAAAAATAATTATATGCATTCGATCAATATTTAATTATTCATATTCTAGGAAGGTATTCCTACCTGAATATAACAATTAAATTATGTACAGTGACCTTGGGAGTCCTAAAGCAGGTATAAAACGTATAGAAAGACAAGGAAGTCTTGCGTTGACTGTAATAAGCCCGTTTGTGATCAGCGCACAGCAAAAATCACAAAATGTTTGAATTGTAATCATTGATTTCTAATATATCTGTGTAAAAGATTGAAATTTAATTATTTTTTTGTAATTTTTCATACAGTATTTGTATATTACTGTGCAAAAAACGAAAACTCCATGATTTTTGTCCAACAATCACATTGCAAAATGTGATAGTTATTATTATTATATACAGTACATTCAATAAATAAACAATTTGAGATAAATATATATTGTTATTATTTATATATTAATCCATATTTACTTATTATATTTTTACAACAAACTTTTTTTTATGATATACTATACGAAAATCATGCTTTTTCTATCGGGGTACCCGGGTACCCGGGTGGCTCATACGTGTTTTTTTTTTCAAATGCAAAATTTTTTAAGTTAAACATTTTTTTAAAATATGTAGAATGCAAATTTCGATAGAGAATCGGTCAAATCATGGGGATTCGAGAAGGTATTGGCCAATCTTTTTTGGGAAAAAAATTATTCAACAAAACGTACGCCGATGGGTACCCGGGTACCCGGGTGGCAACACAAGGGTTAAACGTTTGTTATGAACAAACGGAGGAACATATGAAAAAATCATCCGGTAATTTGATTGAATATGTTATAAAATATGTCCAGTCGAAATTTGAAGTAAATCGGCCGATTAGATTTTGAGATATGACGTACGCCAAATTGCAAAGTATACTTTCGAGATGAACGCAAGAGAAGAAAACTAACTAAACCCACTTTTTCCGTATAAAATTTTCGTATAAATGCGTCTGCTCAATATCTTCGGTGGTTCTTTATGATTTTGGGTACGGGAAATACGAATAGGACATTTATTTTGTTCTAGAATGGTTATTTCGTTATAAACCAAATTAATTGTTATAATGACGTTGGTGGTGAAAAAGTGCATTCTGTAGAAAAAAGTTTGATATAAAAGATGTTTCTTTTTGATTTGACAATAAAAAAAGGTCTCTCATTTTTTTACTAGCTCCATTAGTTATGGAGATATGAAAAAGGAAATTTTTAATGAGAGGGACGGCCAATGCATATTAGAAAAAATATCACAATAACGCTAACGTAATACGTATCGAAAAATAGGATATGAAAATTTTGATCGAAAACTTACTTTTGGCAATTGTTTGGACGCAGATGTCGTATAGCCGCAACTGCATCCCGTGAGCCGTTGGCGCGTACTGCATTAAATGGAGCGTCTAAAAAGCAATAAATTCGCGACGTTGCTATTTCGCTACCGGTCATAGGTTCCGAGAAATCGACTATGTCACAAACCTCCTCGCGGTCTCCTCGACTGAAACTGTATTATTTCACAAGGATCACAAAATCATAAGCGAATGTGGACGCTGTGAGCATAGCACTTCTGTCTGCATATAACAACGGGTCGAAGTTTTATCATTGTAGAACGGTACCTTGGTTACGCGAAGCGCTTCGCTCGAAGCCACCTGGCGGATTGTTGGTGAAATGCATACGGGTAATGTCTTCCCGGCCAAAACATTGATATTTCCTGACAAGGTGACGTCGATTTTAAACACCACGAACCTCCTTTACTTTTTGTCTTTAAAATAATTTGGTTAATCGTTGTGTTCAAATTAATACTTATTGTTCGGAAAGCTCGGAAAAATGGTTTTGTTATGTAAAGGCTCGCGTGCAAACCCGTGTAGAGTGGGCCTTTTTACGGCGAGCGCGATGTTTAGAAGTCCCACTTTGCCTCCTTGGTACATAATGTACTATTTGTCGCATGCCGTTTAAGGCGTTACACCACCTTGGTGCTCGCAGAAATAGGTATACATTTTCTTTTTAATTTAACGCGACTATTAAATATGTGAAATCATTTATATCTTTGACAAATATAGGTTTATGAACAAAGGGTCTAGCCGGATAAGAATGGTGAATCTGCCCCCACCGAATTTTGCGGCGCCGATTTTTTCCCAAATCCCTAACCTAAAAGAACAATTTTGTGCAAAATTACAGCTTTCTACATCGATGCTGAGGGGTCTTCCTGCTGAAAAAATGTGTTTTTTTTTCGATTTTTGCAGTTTTTAAATACCAAGAGGCGACCGAAAAATCTGAAAAAATTCTGAAAAATCAGAAACATGTCAATGTTAATGGGACATTTTTTTTCGTTTTTTTAAATGCTACACTCCCTTTTTAATCATCGAATCTTCGTTTAAAAACATTATTTTGTAGTGAAGAGATTTTTCTACTATTATGACAAAAATTGACATGATTTTACTCTTCATTCCCTACATTTAAAAAAAAAAAAGTCTCAAAATTAGACCTGCAACACATTGAAAAAAAAATAAAAACGACAAAATTTCTCATTTTTCATTGGAAATCCATACATAAATCATTCTTTCGGTTTAATAAATGGGTGCTCATGGCTGGAGTAGTTATGAGAAATGAGACATGACATCTAGATCGATTGCGTAGTTCAATTTAGTTCGATGCATCCACACTAGTGGCGCCACTTGAACTGTGCGGTTTTACCGACAGCTATACTGAGATGAGTATGTTTACGCGGACTTTTGGTCAAGCTAATAAGCTGAAATATTCAGATCCGCGTAAACTGTCAAACAATTGTGAGAGAGTACGTTTACGCAAGCCGCAATTCTGTAACGCTGCGCTGTTACCTTACTACTGTAGAAAAAAACTCGCGTAAACGCCATCAGTTCGTTCTTCATGTTATTATGCATGCGTGTTTGACCGTTTACGTGACTAGAATATCTTAGCATAACGTGAGCAAGTGTCTGCATAAACATACTCAATGATTTTCTCATCGACATGTTATTAAATGACGTCGAAAAATCAAAAATATCCAAAATCAGCGTAAAAATCCTATTGTTTACATCTGTTTGTTATGTCTGACAGCTACTCCAGCCTTGAGCACCCATTTATTAAACCGAAAGAATGATTTATGTATGGATTTCCAATGAGAAATGAGAAATTTTGTCGTTTTTATTTTTTTCCAATGTGTTGCAGATCGAAATTTGAGACTTTTTTTTTTAATGTAGGGAATGAAGAGTAAAATCATGTCAATTTTTGTCATAATAATAGAAAAATCTCTTCGCTACAAAATAATGTTTTTAAAGGAAGATTCGATGATTAAAAATAGAGTTTAGCATTTAAAAAAAACGAAAATAATTTTTCCATTAACATTGACATGTTTCTGATTTTTTAGAATTTTTTCAGATTTTTCGGTCGCCTCTTAGTATTTAATAACTGCAAAAATGGAAAAACACGTTTTTTCAGCAGGAAGACCCCACGGAATCGATGTAGAAAGCTGTAATTTTGCACAACAATTTTTTTTTAGGTTAGAAGCTTATGAAAAAATCGGCGCCACAAAATACGGTGGGGGCAGATTCACCATTCTTATCCGGCTAGACCCTTTAAAACAAAAACAATGAAAAAAAAATCAAAATAGTCAGACATGGTTTGAAACATAAAAAAAAATTACATTTTCGAGTCAAGAAAAGTAACAGCTAAAGTGCACCATAGGGATTTTTGAAAATTTCTGTACAAATGACAGCCGTTTAAAAAAACACTCTTATTTTATCAAAATTTTCAGTTTTAAAAATGAATAAAAAATAAACACGGCAAAATAGTAATAAAATTTCAAAAAATTTCAATAAAAAATATAGAAATGAAAATATAAAATTGAATAGCAACAAAATAGCAACGAAATATGACCGACAGTGGTGAATGTACGATTGGGGTTCGGCTTCGGCGGTACTTCGAGTTAAGCAGCATTGCGCGTGGCCAATACTCGGAGCGGTGATCGCTTAGTCGTGCACCGGGAGGACGCATTAACCAGTGAGTGGTGGAAGGCCAATCCTTCTGATACTCTGGTGTAGATACTTGAGTAAAAGTATAGTGCACCAGAGAATGAGAAGAATATGGGGCCGTCTATACCGGTACGGGTTTTTCACAGCTTCCCCGTACCCCCGGCAAATGCGGTATAGCTTAAGACGGAACGGTACCCCGGCTCCGCCGGTATGTCAGATCGGGATAGTAGATACCCATGGATTTCCTAAACGGCTCTTCAGAATTTCACGAAATTTAACCAGACAATGTCAAATTTATAGACGAACGGCTGTCTTCTCATCAAATTTCTTGAATCAAAAAAAAAAAAAAAAATTAGATTGTATTACCATGCTGAAGCCGTGATGGAAATGATTTAAAATAAAAAGTTTGGCTAATGTCACGACTTGGAGGGGAGAAGAGCCGCGTAGCTATATTCAAAACACACATTTTGGCACCTGAATCATTCGATTCCATCACATATTTCAGGAAATCCGTGGGAATCTATAATTACTAGGTAATTGTTTACGATTTGGAGAAAATCTCCCACGAAAATCGTACGCGCTACGAAATGTCAGCCCGCAGGAAGATAACAATCTTCAACCGCGTGCGGCCGACGTAGTGAATGCACACCGACACACGCACACACGTGTTGCGATACAGTGCCTTTTCGCGTTCCGAGACGCAAGAAGGCGTTTACAATCTCCCGGTAGGTGGCAGAAGCTCGCACGAGTTCTGCCCTACCGACTCGAGCTGGGGCTGCGTCGAAGTTTTGCTTTGGGTACCGTTCCCTCTTAAGACGGCTGTGGACGCAACGGAAGTTAGGTTAGATTACCGAAGTGCGGATAGGGAGTGATAGGAAAAAGGGTTCAATTGGGAAGGGTGATACGTAAAAACCCGCAAGGGTATAGGTTGGAACACTGGGAAAATAAAATAATAGCAATGAAATATGAAATTAAAAAGTTAAAATGAAACAAAAAAAAAAACTTCTAAATATTCATGATTTTGTGAAGAATTTTCGTGGCATTTCGAAATTCCTCTGCGCGAATTTTTTTTATGGTCGTTAAATAAAACCGTTAATTTAATGATTCGGAAATTTTTAAAGAGTCAATGTGGAACCAAAAAAACAATATTTACAAATTGCGATTGTTAATCCATTTCTCAAAATGAAAAGAAAAAGATAAAAAAGTGATGAAATTCAGAAAATGTAAGTATCCAGAAACATCAATGGGTTCATTGCGTATGAAGAAAACATATTTTTCCCATCGTTATTTATGAAACGATTATTTGTTCGAACGATTTGATAGTAACTTTTCAGCCTTATGTCTGCACGAAATTAATATTGAGTATAACTCCGATACGTCTGAATTTTTTTCGAATATCGAAGTACTGAAATTCTGATTAAATTAAACTTTTGGCCTGAAATAAAGGTTTGACCCACTTTGAATGAGAAAAAAAAACGTTTTTGTGCCTCGAGAATGGATGGAAACGGTTGTTTTTTTTTTTTTTTTTTTGATACCATATGTAGATGTTGACTTTCGTGTGAAGGGAGAGGTATTGCCTTTCATAGGCTAAACACAAATAGTATTTTTTTTTTTTTCGTCGATGGTTTATCGACGTTACGGAACTCGGGTAGTCATCTTATAAAAGCGGAAAAGCTTCTCATTTCCGTCCAATGTAAGCATGAAACGCGAAACGATGACGTGAAAGAACGATATAAGGATAAAGGTTCGCACCTCTTCCGCATCGGACGCATCGTTGTATCGATTTCTTGTCACGTGTCATTATACAGGGTGTCCAATAGGAAGTTGCTGAAACTAATCGGCTGTCATTTCAAAACACGTGCACAGAATCAGAAAAGCCAAATTGCTTTAAATAGAGGAAACTCTGCAGTTTTAAACGCACATAAATAAAACCCAGTCAAATATTTTTTATGTCAATTTATTACATCTTATAAAAATAACGAAAAAGTACAGTGATTAATGATAGATATTTTCGAAGTGCGAACCGTTAGATTGTGCACAAAAATCAATTCTCTTTTGAAAACTGTGAAAAACTGTGTCCAACATATCGTTCGTAATGCCGCGAACCACTTCCTGGATGGCCGCGATCAGTTCTTCTACTGTGCTGGGGTTTTTAGCGTAAAAATGATCTTTAATGTAACCCCACAAGAAAAAATCACAAGGGTTCAGGTCCGGTGAGTACGGAGGCCATTCTAGTCCGCCTTGAGCAAATTTAGGGTACCCCAGACCGTTTACTCGGGTCCCATATACGCGATGAATAGCTTCAAACACCTCATGAGCCCGGTGCAGCGTCGCTCCATCTTGCATGAAGTAAACATTTTTAACCAGTCCCCTCTTTTTTGCATAAGGGAAGAATTTCGTTTCCAAAAGCTGTTTGTAACTCTCTCCTGTTACCGTAGATTCCAAGAATTGCAAATAAATTCCTTTTACTGAAATCGACTTCGTTGATCTTCTCTGGTGTAGTCACCGTAACAGATGGACCTGGCAACTCGTGTCTACGGTCCTGGAGTGTACCATACTCCACGAAGTTATCGATTATCCTACAAAAATTAACGTAAAATTACTTCAATGCAGTTTAATTGAATTGAAACACAAGTTGTGTGATAGATGAATATGAATAAATATTAAATTCTTACCTTTTCAGAGTGTTTTCACTGGCAACTTTATGAGTTCCAAACTTAGTACGAAACCCTCTATACGCATTACTATAAATTTTTCCCCTCGAGAAGAAGCACTCAATAAGATATACTTTTTCTTCCGTGGTGAGCTCACTCATTTTGACGCGCGCGTACTTGCTTCAACCACGGCTGGAATAAAACTGCGGGGCCTCAGGTATGCGCCTTAGAAAAAGGGACCCCTATTGAATTCATGGAGGGAAGAGACACTTATTTAGTTTTAGCAACTTCCTATTGGACACCCTGTATATATCATCGCGTCTCAAGAATCGTATACGAAACTCTCAAGAATAATATCCTTCGCCTACAATAAAAGGAAATGCTTTTAGGTAAAGCCATCCCTCTTCAACGTGTCAACGCCTCTCCCCCTCTCTGTCTCTCTCTCTCTCTCTCTCTAGAGAGGTCCCGATAAGACATATTACTCGTCCAAACAAAGCGGGCGACGCAACTGTGACAACACGACGTCCGAGGTCGACATTTTAGCATTTTCCCCCCCCTCTTATCGCGCAAAACGAAAATGGTTCGCGACAAAGGAAAATACTATCGGAAGAAATAATTTTTGAAAGGAGGAGCCCTATTTCCAGAACAGAAAAATTATTCGAAGCTACTTGAAAATTGTTCACTTGAGGGGTAAAGCCACTTAAAAAGTGTCTTTACCCCTCAGGCTCTTAAAAAAAGGCTATTTTTTAGAATTTTTAAAACGAGTACAATGAAATGAGTAAAAAAATTGAATTGGAAAACTTTATTATATACATAGTGCAGAAATATTTTTTATCGTAATTTTTTGATTGAAGATTTCCGCGGCCGGTGAGATTTCATTTGCAGTTTTCAATCTAGAATACAAAACCAAAAAAAATCTTTAAAATATATACAAAAAACTATGGGCACTGCCGACGGATATTAGAAAATATTGGAACGATGAATACTTTCTCGCTGTTTGCCAACAGATGGCGTTACCAGAACTGCGTGCGCGTAGTTTGCGGCGTGTAGCCGAATTGTAAACTACTTTTTTTTTTTTATAGTGTAAAACATGTCAAATTTGGTGCCAAAAAAGGAGTATTTTCGGAGAATTTTGCTGCACTACTTTATTTTTTAAAAAATCTGCAGCTGAAGCACACTGAATAGTTGTTGAGACTTAAGGTAAATGTCCCAATTATTGAACAGCTAAGGATCTGGGGGATTGAATTCGGTGAGAAAAAATATAAAATCAAGAAAAAAACCATCGCTTTCATGTTCAAATGATACTTTGATATTTTTATTTTCGAAAAATCACCCTTTAAATGATTTTTAAACGATTTCAAATGAAAAAAAAGAATAAAAATGTGAAGGATGCAAATGTTCCAATTATTGAACACTGGAAGTACCTATGTCCCTAATATTGAACAGGCATGTCCCAGTTATTGAACACTCTCGAGAATTCTTTGTCCGTTCTGAAAACATTATTTTGGGTACAATATTAAGAAATAAAAGCAAAATCAAACACTTAAATAATCTTTTATTAATCATGTAAATATACAAAACTATTTATTGAGTCTCTTTTGACAGGTTTTTGGTCCATTCGCATTTGGTTTTTTTTTGCTTTTCAACTCGAACTTTATTTTATTTTTATTTTCAGCTTCCTCGTTTTTATATTCTGTTTTTGTTTGATTTTGTTGCAGCTTTCTTGTTTTTCGACTCCAACTTTATTTTCTTTTTATTTTCAGCTTCCTCTTTTTTGATGTTCTTTATTTCTTCTCTTCTTTTGCGCTTTTCTTCAATTGCTTCGTCCTTTTCTTTTTTAATTTTTTCTTTGTTCATATGGAAGGCCAACCATTGGTTGCTTCTCGCAACTGATGGAACTTTTTCCTTTCTCTTTCTTTTCGTTGCTATTTCTTTTTTTTCGGCCAGAACAAAGTTTGTTTGAAGATATCTGGAACGTTGCTCGGCACAGAAATCTTCGATTTTTCTGAAAAATAAACAAAAATAAGGGTAATGAATTATCAAAATAAGACCATTAAGAAGATATGTGATCAGTGATTCGATTACCTGGTTTTTCTTGATCTGATGTCGTTGTGTAAAGAATAAAGGTAAGTTTATTCAGGAACATACAGTTTTTGTTTGAATAAATCCGATTCACACGATCTGTCACACGTTAACTGTCTCGATGTTTTGATGGGTTTAATGACGCCATCTTGGAGAATTCGAGTGTTCAATAATTGGGACATACTGCATTTTCTATGTCCCAATGATTAAACACCGTATTTTTTAACAAATAATTAATTTTTTTTTAAATTCAAAAATTGTTATTTGTAAGAAATTTTCTGAGGAACCTGAAACGCCTTTACTTTTTGAGATGCGACAGTTTTTGAATTTTTTATGCCCTTACGCACGAAGCAGCGCGTCTTAGCAAAAACGATAAGCAGTTACCACGAGACGTCAAATCGGGTCACCGTTGCTGATTAAATAATTTTTTTCTCTATTAATTAAAGCTTTTTTTGCACAAGTAAGGTAACATTTTGATAGCTGAAAGTTCCATATATGTAATGAAATTTTTATAAATAAGTAAATGCTTGCAGGTGAATGAGAAATAATAAAAATACAAGAGTGTTCAATAATTGAAACCGGTTCAATAATTGGGACATTTACCATATGGCGACCATGCTCTGTCGTGAACAACATGCAGAGATTGGTTTAGACGCTTAAAGAATAATGAATTTGATGTTCACGATAAAGAACGCTCTGGCGCACCGAAAAAGTTCGAAGACGAAGAATTGGAGGCATTATTTCACGAAGACTCATGTCAGACGCTGGCTGAACTTGCAGAATCATTAGGAGTTGATCATAAAACAGTTTCGAAACGTTTGAAAGCATTATAGGAATGATTCAAAAGCAAGGACATTGGGTGCCGTCCGAGTTGAAGCCGAGAGACGGCAAACGGCGTCTTTTCACGTGTGAACAGCTGCTTCAACGGCAGAAAAGGAAAGGTTTTTTGCATCGTATAGTGACTGGCGATGAAAAATGGATACACTACGATGACCCTAAGCGTAGAAAATTGTAGGGCAAGTCCGGTCATGCGTCAACCTCCTCGGCAAAGAATATCCATGGTTGCAAGCTTCTGCTCTGCATTTGGTGGGATCAGCTGGGTGTAGTTTATTGTGAGCTGCTCTAACCTAACGAAACCATCACGGGAGATCGCTATCAACTACAATTGATGCGTGTGAGCCGAGCATTGAAGGAAAAACGGCCGCTATACGAGCAGAGACACGACAAAGTGATTTTGTAGCGTGACAACGCTACGCCGCATGTTGCAAAACCGGTAAAAAAACCTACTTGGAAACGCTTAAATGGGAAGTCCTACCCCACCCGCTGTATTCACCAGACATTGCATCTTCCGATTATTACTTGCTCCGATCGATCGCACGTGGCCTGGCTGAGCAGCACCTTCATTCTTATGAAGAAGCCAAAAATGGCTCGACTCTTGGATAGCCTCAAAAGACGTGTCGGTTTTTCCGAGGTGGAATTAAAATGCTGCCAGAAAGATGGGAAGAAGTAGTGGCTAATACTTTCAGTGACATATTTTTTAAGGCCGGATCCTGAATTAGAAGGTCCAAAAAATCGATTCTTTTTGTTATTGTTTAAATCTATTCCTGATGTATCTAAGAATGTCTAGACAAAGTTTTATAGCCCAATTCGAAATATTTCCAAAGATACAGCACTGAACGTAGTGGAGTGTCGAGCAGGTATACGGGCGCTCGGGCAGTTAGGGCGCCCGTTTTCTCGAGTTTTCGTTTTTACGATTTTTCTAATTTGGCGTATCTGATTACAAAAAAACTAGAAGTCCAATCGAAACAAACCAAAGCTTGTTCGCTTTAGTATCGTTTTCTTTTCTATTTGAACTAAAAACATTGTCGAAAAAAAAATTCTTAACAATTTTTTTAGCAAGTTGAAATAATTTTTTTTTTCACAAAAAGCACATTTTCTACTTCAAACCCGAAAAAACATTCAAATTTGAAAAAAAAATTCGTTTTTTTTAGTTCATATAGAAGAAAAATATGTCACAATTAAAATGGTTTTTGGTTTTTTTGTTTCAGATGAAAATTACGAGCTCCATTTGTCACGCCACAACAGCAGTGGCACGAATGTGCATAAAAATCGGTTGCCTGTTGATATTTTTCTTTAAAAAAAATTCTTTTCTTATGTTCAGACATGTAATAAAATAATCTGAAAATTTCGCTAAACTTGCTTTTTTTTTTACCCGAAAAAAATTCCTCAAAATATCGATTTTTCGAACCGGCTAATTCAGGATCCCGCCTTAAATAATTTTTAAAAATAAAGCATTAATTTTCACGAAAAAAAACAGCGAGCGAATATTCAACATCTCAATATATAAATATAAAAGGGGTGAAAACTAAATTTATAATAGTACACATATCAGTAAGTACATATGTGTATATATGCCTATACATAGGAACTGCTCGATGTACCGTTCACGGCCGGAGGGTGAAGATTCTGCCTCATCCCTTCAACATTCGATATCAGAATAGGGGCTGTCTGAATTGGGCTCTGTCTGATTCTCTCTAACTCTATCTTGCTGTCTGTTTGTCTACCTCTCTCTCTAGCAGTAGCACGGTGCTCTTGGGGGGACCTTGGTTTCAGGAGTCGTGTTTTACTTCATGCTTAATATTTTTCGTCCACAATTTCTCTCGACAGAAGCTGCGGTGCGTGTGTTTCGACATAACCTTCAAATCAATTATGCGTCTTCCCTCGACTGTGCATTTATTTGCCGGCTCAACTACTTCAATCAATCAAAACGAGTTTTATTTGCACACTAACATTTCACACTTTTTCTTTATTTATTCCTCTACTCCATCTCTTTCTCCTTCCCCTTCGTCCTTACTCATCTTTTTGCACACTTCCTCTATTTCCCTAAAATGTTCACTAATCCCTTTTTGTATTTTTTCCACCCAACATATTTATAATTTTCCACTTTATTGCCAAATCATCGATTCCTTCCATCAATTCCTCTGCTTTCTTTCTTGCTTTCTCTGCAACTAACTCCCTGCCGATTTTTTTCCATTTTAGCAGGTGTTCGAACGTCTCATTCTGTTCTTTACAAATCCTGCACTTCTATTCCCCTTTCTTTCTCTTTTCCACCCTTCCTTCATTCATATTCGAATTGTGGATTTACAAGTCTAGATCATGTCGTACATGTCTTAGACTTACAAGTAGCTAATTTAATAATGAATTAACACTTAGAATTTTAATTTTAATCAATTTTAAGTTAATTTTCCACTTTTAATTATAATTGAAGTCAAATTCGACGATATCGGCGTGTGTTTGACTGATGTTTTGTCAGTGACTGTACATCTGTTTTAGGTGTCCAACAAAAAAATTTCTCAGTTTTTTAATTTCATTCATACGTTTAGATTATCGTATAATTATCAATAATTACCCAAAAACTCAATATCCCATCGGCCCCAGATAAATCTGCATTAATCTGTATTAAAAAATTCTGGTTTATATATGAATGACCCTCGTATATGGTTAGAGAATGGAGACAGAACGTCTAGTGAGAATCAACTTTAACTCAATTCAAAAGTTCTTGAGCAATTAAAAATAAAAATAATTTCCAATGCACGCCATGGATTCGCGCACGTCCAACTTACGAACGATCCAAATTTTTACTGGATACGGTCGATCCATAACTGAAAAATGATTGAGTGACTTTGGATGCCCAAAGCTTCCATCAAAAGATTGGCTCATTAAACAAATCTACAGATATTACACAAAGGGCAACTATTTCATGGAATAGAAATCGTTGCCAATTTTTTCGTGGCTATTCTTAGGCACTGTGAACATTCTGCGCAAATAAAAAAAATGAGAATGTCTTTAGCGCCGGAAATACGATTTTTTTCCAATTTTCACCCCCTGATAACGGTGGGTTCCGGAAGTTAAAAATCGTTCCCTATTTTTTCGTGGTTATCCTTAGGCACTGTGAACATTCGGCGCAAATAAAAAAAATGAGAATGTCTTTAGCACCGGAGATACGGATTTTTCCAACTTTCACCCCCCGATAACGGTGGGTTCCGGAAGTTTTAAATCGTTGCCAATTTTTATGTGGCTTTCCTTAAGTGTCAAGTATCTATAATGCAAATAAAAAAAATGAGAATGTCTGTACCACAGGGAATGCGATTTTTCCGCGACTTCCACCCCCCGAGAAGGGTGGGTTCCGGCACATGAAAATCGTTTCCAATTTTTTTATGGCTTCCCATCGGCCCTGCAAATATATGGCGCAAATAAAAAAAATTATAATATCTTTAACGCCGGCGATACGATTTTTTCCAACTTTCACCCCCCCGATAAGGGCGTGTTCCGGAAATTATAAATCGTTGCTAATTTTTTTGTGGCTTTTCGTCGGTACTTAGAATTCATAACGCAAAGAAAAAAAATGACAATGTCCGTACCGCCCGAGATATAATTTTTTTTCACTTTTAACCGCTCATTAAGGGTGGATACTGGCCCCCCAATTTTTTTAATCGTTTATATGGCCTTCACGGATAGTATAGCGACGAAATATACTCGAAAAAAAAATTATTAAAAATAAAAAAACAAAAAAATTTTCGTTGGAATCCAACGATGGAAACTTCAGACCCATAAATGTTATCAGACTTTTCGAATGATAAAAAAAAAGGTCCCATTTAATACAGATAAATATTGAGTTTTCCAATGATTGCTATTGATTCATCGTTAAAAATGGCGATATTTCTCATGACTTGAATTAATTTCTCGACAAGTACTCAGTCGATTTATTTGAAATTAAGCATAATCAATCGCTTGATCCTAAATCTTAATGAAATAATATTTTCAGAATTCACGGCGATTTAGTTCCATTCGGTTGGCAACCATTAACTTTTGCAGAAGCTGTTTGCCCACAAGCGACCGTATTAAATTCATATGTTTATAAGTACTAAATTATTTAGTGTAAAATTCTAAAATAATTCATGTATTATCATTCTATTAAGAACTATCGTTTCTCAAATTTTCACAAATTTTGGCAATTTTTTAATATCCATTCAGTAATACCTTAATTTTCGCCGAACACAAAAATTCAATTCACGAGGGATGTTTGACAGCTAAGCACTCACGATGTGGCGTTCGCATTTGAGCTCAGTGCTACCAGCTACTGAGAACTAAATTACGCGTTTGCCACATTGCAACTTGGTTAATAACGTATGCGCGATATAAATAAATTAAAAAACGATGAATAACATTTCTAAACGGTAAATTATATGCATTCCACATATATATTAGCTGAAAGGGTCTAGCCAGATAAGAATGATGAATCTGCCCCCACCGTATTTTGTGGCGCTGATTTTTTCCCAAGTCCCTAAGCTAAAAAAACAATTTTGTGCAAAATTACAGCTTTCTACATCGATGCCGAGGGGTCTTCCTGCTGAAAAAACGTGTTTTTTTCGATTTTTGCAGTTTTTAAATACCAAGAGGCGACCGAAAAATCTGAAAAAATTCGAAAAAATCAGAAACATGTCAATGTTAATGGAAAAATTATTTTCGTTTTTTTAAATGCTGAACTCTATTTTTAATCATCGAATCTTCCTTCAAAAACATTATTTTGTAGCGAAGAGATTTTTCTACTATTATGAGAAAAATTTACATGATTTTGCTCTTCATTCCCTACATTTCAAAAAAAAAGTCTCAAAATTCGATCTGCAACACATTGGAACAAAATAAAAACGACAAAATTTCTCATTTTTCATTGGAAATCCATACATAAATCATTCTTTCGGTTTAATAAATGGGTGCTCAAAGCTGGAGTAGTTGTCAGACATAACAAAGAGATGTAAACAATAGGATTTTAACGCTGATTTTGGATATTTTTTATTTTTCGACGTCATTTAATAACATGTCGATGAGAAAATCATTGAGTATGTTTATGCCGACACTTGCTCACGTTACGCTAAGATATTCTAGTTACGTGAACGGTCAAACACGTATGCATAATAACATGAAGAACGAACTGATGGCGTTTACGCGAGTTTTTTCTACAGTAGTAAGGTAACCGCGCAGCGTTACAGAATTGCGGCTTGCGTAAACGTACCCTCTCACAGTTGTTTGACAGTTTACGCGGATCTGAATATTTCAGCTTATTAGCTTGACCAAAAGTCCGCGTAAACATACTCATCTCAGCATAGCTGTCGGTAAAACCGCACAGTTCAAGTGGCGCCACTAGTGTGGATGCATCGAACTAAATTGAATTACGCAATCGATCTACATGTCATGTCTCATTTCTCATGACTACTCCAGCCATGAGCACCCATTTATTAAACTGAAAGAATGATTTATGTATGGATTTCCAATGAAAAATGAGAAATTTTGTCGTTTTTATTTTTTTTTCAATGTGTTGCAGGTCGAACTTTGAGACTTTTTTTTTTGAAATGCAGGGAATCAAGAGTAAAATCATGTCAATTTTTGTCATAATAGTAGAAAAATCTCTTCGCTACAAAATAATGTTTTTAAAGGAAGATTTGATGATTAAAAAGGGAGTTTAGCATTAAAAAAAAACGAAAAAACATTTCCCATTAACATTGACATGTTTCTGATTTTTCCGAATTTTTTCAGATTTTTCGGTCGCCTCTTGGTATTTAAAAACTGCAAAAATCGAAAAAACACATTTTTTTCAGCAGGAAGACCCCTCGGCATCGATGTAGAAAGCTGTAATTTTGCACAAAATTGTTTTTTTAGGTTAGGGACTTGGGAAAAAATCGGCGCCATAAAATTCGATGGGGGCAGATTCATCATTCTTATCCGGCTAGACCCTTTGTTTATTTTACGTAACCGAAAATTTGATTATTCGGAGTTGGCAGCCGTTACAGGTGCCCGTGTTTAGGCATAGGCGTTCCCTTTTAGCCGCCAGACCCGAATAGACACTGAGACAGCATCCTTAAAGTTTTCCAAACGGACCGTTGAGTTTTGAGGAAATAAGCTTTGTATAACAATTCCCAGATTCATCAAAAGATAATTGTTACGCCATTGGAGTGTAAGCAATGCTGAATACTGAAAACGATTGCCTATTATGAAGACGATCATTGAAGTCAAATGTCTCCAAAATCACCTTTTCCCCTACATACATTTACAGTCTAAACCGCTTGTAACGACGAATCCGCTATAACGTCGGTACTGCATAGCCCCTTCAATGTCGTTATAACCGGTTTTAACTGTACAGTAGAGCGTCGATTATCCGAATCAATTGGGACCGGTCGCCTTTCGGATAATCGAAAATTTGAATAACCGAACAGCAATATTCCGTGGGCGAAAAAAAAAAAACGTCGATTCTTTCAATATGATGAAATATATATATTTAAAAATACAATGAACATTAATATATCAATAATACAAGTACATTTGTGGTGAATTCCAAATAACCATTGTATCATTTAATTATACAGGGTGAGGCACTAACTGTTGCCACCTTGAATATCTCTGTAATTATCGACGTCACAAAAAAATGTTTGGAACAAAAGTTGTACCGTACGAAAGGGGGTCATCAAATGCGACCATATTTTTTTATCTCAGTGGAGGCGCTGTCGCACAGTAAAGGTCACCTCCACTTTTTTAAATGGGACGGTACATTTTTTTTTCAACTATCTTGTAGAGCATCGAAAACTGCATAAAAAAACATTTAGGGGTCAAAGTCGTTCAAGGTCATTTAAGATCAAAAAGTGACATGAACTTTATTTTTATGTGAAATTACCTTTATTCACAGTAGATGTTCAAAGTGATTGCCATTGGAATCAATGCAGTATTGCAATCTCCTCATCACGAATTTCTTATCACTTCGGCACTTATCGCCGAAGTCTTGCCATTGTCTTGTATGTAAACAACGGCACCAAACCTATAATGTACACGGAACATTGTACAATGTTTCACCCAAACAAACCCAAGATAGTAAGAATGGTGAGACTAGTATTAATGAATCAAGCGAATGTAAATGACGTATTCTTTTGAAGAGCAAACTGATATGCTTCTAATTTACGGAGAATGTCAGAAAAATGCAGTGAGAGCTAGAGACTTATACGCTGAAAGATTTCCTGAAAGTTCTCATCCTACACGCCGTACATTTCAAATTTTGTACACTAAACTCAGGACAACTGGATCCTTAACCCGTCGGGAAAGTAACCGACAAAAGCGAGTTACTAACGAAGAAACGGAAATTGGTGTTCTTGGAAGAAATACCTTTAGAAACAAGAAACAGAATGTGGTATCAACAGGATGGGTGCCCGGCACATTTTTCGCTGATAGCTAGAAATGAATTGCAAAAGAGATTTCCAAATCGTTGGATTGGACGCGGAGGAGCTGTATCGTGGCCGGCTCGCTCGCCAGACTTGACGCCTCTGGACTTTTTCTTGTGGGGATACTTGAAAGATCTTGTTTTATAAAGAACATCCAACTACGCCGGATGATATGCGTGAGAGAATTCTTCGAGCCTGTGATTCGATAAGTGCCGAAGTGATAAGAAATTCTACACAATCCGTGATGAGGAGATTGCAATACTGCATTGATTCCAATGGCAATCACTTTGAACATCTACTGTGAATAAAGGTAATTTCACATAAAAATAAAGTTCATGTCACTTTCTGATCTTAAATGACCTTGAACGACTTTGACCCCTAAATGTTTTTTATGCAGTTTTCGATGCTCTACAAGATAGTTGAAAAAAAAAAATGTACCGTCCCATTTAAAAAAGTGGAGGTGACCTTTACTGTGCGACAGCGCCTCCACTGAGATAAAAAAAAAATGGTCGCATTTGATGACCCCTTTCGTACGGTACAACTTTTGTTTCGAACATTTTTTTGTGACGTCGATAATTACAGAGATATTCAAGGTGGCAACAGTTAGTGCCTCACCCTGTATATAACGAAGTTAAATATGTGTTTAAAAATAATCAACATTCGTACATCTTTGAGTTCTTATCTATTTATTTTTGAAAAAGTCGACGATTTTCTTCTGCTTTACAACGGAAGCTCGTTTCTTTGCTGCCAAATCTCGCAATCATTTTAGAAGAAGAAGTTGCATTGAACAACATTCGGGCTGCGTTTCGTACCACTCCATTGCCGTAATATATAGAGCATAATCGTTCGAATAACTGAGCATTCGGATGAACAAAATTATTGTTTAGATAATTAATATTTTGGATAACCCAAATCGCCATTCGGACAATTGACGTTTCGGATTAACCAAATCGCCATTTGGATAATTAACATTTCTGACAAACCAAATCGCCGTTCGGATCATTGACTTTTCGGATAATCGACGCTCTACTGTATATACATTTGATATATCTACACATACATAACTCGAGCGAGCATTGCCAATGTACATACGCGGCTAAAAAACTACCGCCTCGTGTACCCCAGCCGAAATACGCCGTTGGGGGTTGATGCGCACCCGGCACACAAAGAAGTCCGGCGAAATAAATGCATCGCAGTAGCGATCCAATCCAAACGGAAGGGAGAGCACGAATAGTGAGTTGCGCGCTGCGGATGAACGCTGCGCCCCTAAATCATAGACCAGGCCTGCTCCCGTTCGCTGCTTCGCAAACAAGAAGAAACGTTAGCATACCATACGTTGCAAGTAATGCGGGGTCCTGCGACAATATTGATCCCTTCTGATGCTCTTGCTTCTCTCCCGCAGAAGCGTGAAAAGGGTCTAGCCAGATAAGAATGATGAATCTGCCCCCCACCGTATTTTGTGGCGATGATTTTTTCCTAAGTTTCTAACCTAAAAAAAAATGTTGTGCAAAATTACAGCTTTCTACATCGATTCCGAGGAGTAAAATGGCAAAATACTTTTATCGCAGAAATTTTCAAAGTGTTTCTAACGTGTCTCGAAATTGTATGATTTACTTCTCTGTTCTTCAGTAGTTCTTCAGTATTACTGAAGAACAGAGAAGTAAATCATAAAATTTCGAGACACGTTAGAAACACTTTGAAAATTTCTGCGATAAAAGTATTTTGCCATTTTACTCCTTGTTTGAATCTACTCGATACACGTCTGGGGATTTTTCGATTTACAGTAGAGCGTCGATTATCCGAACGTCAGTTATCCGAAATGTCAATTGTCTGAATGGTGATTTGGTTTATCCGAAACGTCAATTATCCGAATGGCGATTTGGGTTATCCAAAATATCAATGATCTAAAAAATAATTTTGTTCATCCGACTACTCAATTATTCAAACGATTACACCCCTACATATTTATGGCAATGG
>OZ010711.1:2465237-2512222 GCA_963932345.1 Ophion ventricosus | reverse complement strand
TCTTTTGGATAATATATGCCACAGCTTAAATGGATTTTGGGCGCATCGCAATTTTTTTGTCGACTTTGAAAACTGCTAAATGAATGCACGTATATGCCTATATCGATCATGGCGTGCTACTGCTATCTCTACTTCAATGACACGATCTGCAAATGATTCACGTCTGCGCTTTAAGTAAAGATTACCATAATTTTTTTTCGTATAGTCACTTTTCGTAAGATCTTGTAACAAATTATAGTCGACAAATGTTTAAGTTAGCAATATGAATAGTACAAACTTGAATAGAATAGTAAAAGTTTAACTGGAACAAAACTTAACGTACGGTATAAAGAATTAGTTTATCTGTTGATTTTGTGATAGCACTGAATTAATCATATTGATATTGTAAAGCAAATAGTTAATAGTTATTTCAAAGATACTAGATCGTCAAGCACGGCACCAAAATCTCATGTTTAGATATACTTTTCGCTTATAAAGTGTGTCTCAAAAATGACCTGACATTTTAAATTGTAAGCCAGTTTTTTGTGGCGAACATAGAGTACGAATCTTTGACAACTGGCATCAGGAAGTATTGATGTTTAGTCATGGAGAATTAAACGATCGAGCAACGCATAAAAATTATGAAAATTCACGACAAAAATGGTGAAAATTTTGAAGGTCATTTTTCAAAGAAAATTGTCTTCAGAGTTGAAGCGCATTTTCAATTTAATGGCCACGTAAATAAGCAAAAGTGTCGAATTTGGAGGACCGAAAATCCACACAAGTGTTTCAACAGAAACACTTGTGTGTTCCGAAAATCCACTAGTGTTTCAACAGCTTCCCATGCATCCACCGCGAGTCACTGTTTGGTGCGGATTTTGGGTTAGAGGAGTGATTGGGTCGTGCTTTTTCAAGAATGCTGCTGGAAATGCGATTACTGTCAATGATCTTCGTTATCGTGACATGATAACCAACTTTTTATGGAATGAATTGAACGGCATGGTCTTGAAAGACATATACTTCCAATAAGATGGCGCAAGCTGCCACACTGCGGGCGAAACAATGCAGTTATTCCCGAGCAGAAATCTAATCAGGCTGCCTGAGGATCCATCAGGGCCGGATCAGGGATCAATAAGGCGCCCTGATCAGGCACGCATGATTTGCGCCAGACAGGGGCCTGAGCAGGGATCAATAAGGCGCCCTGATCAGGCACGCATGATTTGCGCCAGACAGGGGCCTGAGCAGGGATCAATAAGGCGCCCTGATCAGGCACCCCTGATTTGCGCCGGATAGAAGCCTTATCAGGTATCAATAAGGCGCCCTGATCAGGCACGCATGATTTGCGCCGGACAGATTGGGCCGGAAAGATTGGGACGGTCATCGCCAAAACCGGAACAAAAACTAAACGATCAAGTCAAGTAAAATAAAAACTTAAACTTTAAAAAAATGTTTTCATATGTTTCATATTTTTAATAACGTTGGTAAACTTGATAACGTGTAACTGCGATAATAATTTAATAAATGTTGATCTATTTTTAAACAAAAAATTAATCAAATTATTGAGCCAGATGACACGCATGTCTCAGGCAGGATGAGGCACCTGATCCGGGCCAGATAAGTTGCTTGATCCGAGCCAGATATAGTGCCTAATCCGAGCCTGGTAAGGTGCCTGATCCGGGCCTGATAAAGCGCCTGATCAGAGCCTGATAAGGTGCCTGATCCGGACCTGAATTTGCAAAAGCGTTACATCCCTGATCAGGGCCGGCCTAAATTTGCCTGATCCGGCCCGGATTTGCTATTGTGGCAGCCTGATCCGGTCCGGATTTCACCCTGAACAAATTTCTGCTCGGGTTGCAGACGAAGTTGCATGGACGTCTTATTTCGCGCCGCGGCAATGTGAATTGGCCACCAAAATAGTGCAATTCGACGCCATTGGATTTCTTTCTTTGGGGTTTTTTGGAAGTACAAGTGTATGCCAATGATCCACAGACCATTCCGCAGCTCAAGGAAGCAATTGGTCGCACCATTAATGAAATTAGTCCGCAATAAAGCCAATATGTTATTGAAAATTTCGTCATAAGAGTGTACGTTTGCAAACAGGGACGAAGCGGCCATTTATCGGATATTGTGTTCCACACATAACCTCCATGTTTGTACCTTATATATTAAAATAAAAATATTCGAACTTTTCAAATAAATAATACGTTTTATTAATAAATTTGAATATCAGGTCATTTTGAGACACCCTTTAGTTGTGTTAACCGTAATATGTTTGCGGTGTCAAGAAATTATATTAGGTGTACAACTTTGCTTCCGCCGTTTTTTGCCAAAATTTGAGGCTTTATTCGTAAAAAGTGATTACCTATTCATGATTCAAAGTACTGTCCGTCGCTAACTACTAATTTTTCTCATCTTTTTGGCAATTGTCGGATACCATCTCGAAAAAAAAAAAACGATTTTCTCTCTTCCACCGCCATGCCGGTCCTCGACGTCAAAATCACCGCTCTTGAAGCATTTAAGGCAGTCCTCTAGTTTCTCGGCTGTTTTTTTTACGGCTTTTTCAATAATTTTTTACGGGCAAAGCATCGAAATAATAAATCTCATTGTTTTTGCATAATCTTTATTAACATTTAAATAAGCTTTACAAATTTTTTGAAGTCAAAATATATAATAGAATAAAAATTATAGTGGCCGACAGGAAGACATCAAGTAAAAGAGGTGCTTGACGGTGACCAAGATTGCGGCTGTTCTGCTTATCTGAAATCAAAAAACCAAACGGCATTTTAATCTTCATATTTAAGAGTAGCGATTGAACTAGAGTGAATTCTAAATTACAAAAATTGACTTTTTTATACACTTTTGAAAATTACATTCTATTTTTTACTCATTTTTTCTTAAGTTGTTCGCTCGTACAAATAAAACTATCGAAGCAATCATGATAATCCTAGTTCAATCGCTGGCTTATAACATATTAAAGATGCTGTATAAATTTGAACAAGATCGGTGCAGTAGTTTCTGAAATATCGTGGTCACCGTTTCGAAAAATGGTGTTTCGAGAAAAGCGCGTTTGAAAGTTCGCGCATGTGATTTATACTAAAAATTTCATCTCACCGTCAATCTGCTATGCCTGGACCATACAATAGGCCTTCCTCTTCTTCTTGGAAGTCACGCAGAGCTGCTCCGACTTCCCTTTTTCGCGATTCGGGCCTGTTTTACAACATCACTCGTGCGCCTTTCTGAACGGTCGATCCGAGAGCTATCACGCTGTTGAACATATCCTTTAGCTTGTGGGCCGATTTTCACTCCCATGGTTTCCAAGGTCTTCAGGATAGATTTGAATCCTTCGTTGAAGATTATGACAGCGAGAAACGTGGCGATTTCAACCACTTTTGGCCCAGAATGGCGGTGCTTCGGAGCAAAAGTCCAGATTAACGAATTGAGCGACTCCCCGAGCAGAAATTTGTTCAGGGTGAAATCCGGACCGGATCAGGCTGCCACAATAGCAAATCCGGGCCGGATCAGGAAAATGTAGTCCGGCCCTGATCAGGGATGTAACGCTTTTGCAAATTCAGGTCCGGATCAGGCACCTTATCAGGCTCTGGTCAGGCGCTTTATCAGGCCCGGATCAGGCACCTTACCAGGCTCGGATTAGGCACTATATCTGGCTCGGATCAAGCAACTTATCTGGCCCGGATCAGGTGCCTCATCCAGCCTGAGACATGCGTGTCATCTGGCTCAATCATTTGATTAATTTTTTGTTCAAAAATAGATCAACATTTATTAAATTATCGCAGTTACACGTTATCAAGTTTACTAACGTTATTAAAAATATGAAACATGTGAAAACATTTTTTTAAAGTTTAAGTTTTTATTTTACTTGACTTGATCGCTTAGTTTTTGTTCCGGTTTTGGCGATGACCGTCCCAATCTTTCCGGCCCAATCTGTCCGGCGCAAATCATGCGTGCCTGATCAGGGCGCCTTATTGATACCTGATGAGGCTTCTATACGGCGCAAATCAGGCGTGCCTGATCAGAGCGCCTTATCGATCCCTGGTCAGGCCCCTGTCCGGCGCAAATCATGGGTGCCTGATCAGGGCGCCTTATTGATCCCTGATAAGGCTTCTATCCGGCGCAAATCAGGCGTGCCTGATCAGGGCGCCTTATTGATCCCTGCTCAGGCCCCTGTCTGGCGCAAATCAGGCGTGCCTGATCAGGGCGCCTTATTGATACCTGATAAGGCTTCTATACGGCGCAAATCAGGCGTGCCTGATCAGGGCGCCTTATTGATCCCTGCTCAGGCCCCTGTCTGGCGCAAATCAGGCGTACTTGATCAGGGCGCCTTATTGATCCCTGATCCGGCCCTGATGGATCCTCAGGCAGCCTGATTAGATTTCTGCTCGGGTCGTTATTATTTTGAGTTTCCGCTCCCAGGCATCTGCTTAACAATTCTTCTTTGGATAAATTCTCATAAATTGGCTTTATAACTTTTTGAACTGCTTCGGAAAGAGGCGGCGCGGCCCGGCGCGCGCTCCATATACCTGCTCCGTTCCAGGGCCGTAATTTGTGAACCACTTCGAATATCGAAAAATCCTTTGGCACACATTTTCTACACATGTTGTAGATGTGATTTATGAAGAAAAAAAAAAAAATCGATTTTTTCGACCCGAGAAACTAGAGGACCGCCTTAAACCACTCACGACGTGTTCTTTCACTAAGAGCAGACTCACCGTAAGTAATTGAGAGTATTCGATGCGACTCAGCCGCAATTTTCTTCAAATGGAATCAGAAAATCAAAACTTCCCGCAAATGACGAGATTTTGGCTCGAAAACTAACATCTTCGATCGAGAATAAATTTATGATGCAAACAAAAATTCACTAATGTGGTGCTTTCGTTATATTGAGAGATGTCCAAGCTTACTGTGTGGCATTTTTTATCTGCCGATTTCGACGAGCACTTACCGCTGCAGCCACCTATCTAAAAAACGGCGAAAGCAAAGTTGTACACCTAATAGGGAACTATCCCCTCTTTTCCCATGGGCGTTTTTTTTTTAAATACAATGCACTATTCTCTCAGTTTATATTACAAATGTGACGATTGTCATTGTCATCATCGTGCCTATGATGTTTCAGAATTTTTTACCGAGATTTTGCGGATTTTTTGGAGATCTCCAGAGTCCTCGAACGCTCGTTAATGATCAAATTCTCGGTTTTCGCGGCGTATCAACGACTATCGAGAAAATGCGTTTTTCAAAGATTTTTTTTTTTCGAGCGTGTTCCACGTGAATACCTCCATGCAAGAATCAACGTTAAAAATGGGATGTCTTACGAAAGAAAAAGAAAAACTTTGAAAAAGACGGGAAAAAAGCGTGAGGAAAATTTTAGCCGGGACATTGCGTTGCTTCGTCGTTGCTTTGGTAAGATGCGGTGGGACGAACGCGGCACGCGCAAGAAAGTTCTCGACAACGCGATGAGGACGTCGACGCCGTGACGACGTCGCCTCATGCTTGGTTTTCCCTTGCTTTTGCTCTTACCGAGATAGTCCCAAGACTCTCAAAATAGCAAGCATTGATTCTCCTCGGTTCTTCGCGCGCTCCGTTACTCCGTTGTACGAGTTAACAGCCTTCTCGTCGATCCCCTGTATTATCTTTCCCACATATAAAGGTACGTGCATACAGTTGGCTGCGAATGGAAAATCAGTGACAAAAAGGAAGCGACGAGAAGCGAGCATCGAGATCGATGAAAAACAATCCATTAAGGCAGAACACCACTGTGACCCCCTGTTTTTTTTGCCATTTTTCAAGAATTTTTTTTTGTGGGAAAAAAAAGAGATATTCGAAAAAATTTGTTTGTTTTGTTCGTTGTTTATTGAAGATACATAAAAAAAAAAATTTCAAATTTTTCACGCCCCATGGTGACGCTGGGGAAGCTCCCGCGTCAGGTACTGTTGCCTCTGCAGTGGTTCGCGGCACGCAGCAGAACTCTCTTCAAAGTCGATCTGAAAAAAAATACCGAGTGTTTTCGTTAATAATATGATATTTTGAAGAGAAGTACATAGGGATTTGAAAAAATATTGATTTTTAAAAAATAGGCACGCTTTTGAAATTAAAGGACGATTTTCGAGCAAAGTTTCTCGTCGAAAATAGGCTATAACTTTTTTTATTATTGAGATATCGAAAAAAATCCTATGTACTTCTTTAGATAATCTAGTTTTATTGATGCAGTCCAAATTTGAAGTCGATCGGATAAAAATTGCTCGAGTTCTGCTGCGTGCCGCACTCAAAAAAGTGGCTTTGAGAAAAACGCGTTCATAGTTTTAGGTTTGTTAATTTATGCGATAAATTGGAAAAAAAAATTTTTACCTTTAATCAGCGATGCCGGCACCATATAGCTGGCCTTCAAGAAGCAAATGATTGTCCCTAGCATCTTTTCTCGAACTTGTAGAGGCTCTTCTTGCCTCTTTTGCAGCGTCTGTGAGCGAGCGCTCCGCCAGCTCGATCCGCGCTGCGTCGGTTTCAACGCAAAAATTGAAACAATTTGGGCCGATAGTTATCCCCAACGTCTCCAAAACTTTCATGAGGCTTCTCAGGCCATCATTGAATAATAATACCGCGATATCAGCTGCAATATCGACGATTTTTTTGCTCCCGGACTGACACTTGGGGGCTATTGCCGAAACTGATTTGTTGTAGCTTTCGTTGTTGTTTTGCGTGAAGCCGCCCAAACAACGCTGCAGCAAATCGTCTCTGCTCAAATTTTCGAAGACTGGCGTAATTGCCTCCAATACTTCCTCAGGAAGAGGCGGCTGCGCGGGACCCCGAGCGTCACGGAGCGCTGCACCGCTCCACAAAATATTCACTATCTCCGAAAATAATTATTTTTTCGACCTGGGTCCAACGGCATCTTAATCTTAAATGTATTTTAGATTTTTCTAGATGGTTTTCAAAAAATCGATTTTTTGAAGCCGTCACAGTGGTGTTGTCCCTTAAGGAGGTACGATCATGGGGAGGAATCCAACTTTCGCGCCTGCAATTTTTATATGATGTTGACGAATACGTTATGCATCATTTGAAAAAATTTGAGCTATATTGACCGTTGAGTTTTTTTCGTAATAAAATTGGAAAGTCGAGCACTTGGAGCTAGTGAAGGACGTCGTATTGTGGGGACGGTCGACCAGAAGTGCGGTGATCACGGTTTTGCTGCTCATGTATCCAACTAAGGTCGTTGGAAAACTGAAATTTGATAAATTAAACATAATAGATATATGTAAAAAATCGAAAATTCGAACTTTACCGTGTAGTTCAAGCACTACATTATAAAACGGTTTCAACTTCCGGTTGAATATTATCATAACGACGAAATAGTATCCATAGACTTGTCAGGAGTCGGGCGTAACAGCTGATTCGTTTGGGGAGCATAATCTAGCTCTGTAGCGAGATTCTGTAACTCGGTAGCGACAGTTTTTGTCGTCGCTAGCTAGCGACAGCCAATCGCATGCGCACGATCAGAAGAAAGGGAGCCTCTTATTGGGTGTCGCTATGTAACGATAACGAAAACGTCCGCTACCGAGTTACAGAATCTCGCTACAGCTTGGAAATCGTCGTGAAGACTCCCGAGTCATTGAGGATCTAATTTAACAATTTTTATTAGTAAATATGCAATAAATGTAATATTTGCCAGAAATTTGGCACTTTGGGATCGACAATTCGAATATTCAACATCAATTGACAAATCTGAACACCCGTGAGTCAACATAAATTCAGCCTCTTTGTTGATCCTGAGGGAGTTTTCGAACCTCCTTAAGTCGAACGCCCTCAATTATCGCGAAAATATTGTTCCGCTTGTCCGTAACCAAAGAGGCTACTGGACAAAAGAAGCAACGGGAAAAACAAGAAAAAAAAACAAGCTGACCACCCGAGCAGAAATCTAATCAGGCTGCCTGAGGATCCATCAGGGCCGGATCAGGCATCAATAAGGCGCCCTGATCAAGTACGCCTGATTTGAGCCAGACAGGGGCCTGAGCAGGGATCAATAAGGCGCCCTGATCAGGCACGCCTGATTTGCGCCAGACAGGGGCCTTATCAGGGGCAGGTATCAATAAGGCGCCCTGATCAGGCACACATGATTTGCGCCGGACAGGGGCCTGAGCAGGGATCAATAAGGCGCCCTGATCAGGCACGTCTGATTTGCGCCGTATAGAAGCCTTATCAGGTATCAATAAGGCGCCCTGATCAGGCACGCATGATTTGCGCCGGACAGGCGCCTGAGCAGGGATCAATAAGGCGCCCTGATCAGGCACGCCTGATTTGCGCCGTATAGAAACCTTATCAGGTATCAATAAGGCGCCCTGATCAGGCACGCATGATTTGCGCCGGACAGATTGGGCCGGAAAGATTGGGACGGTCATCGCCAAAACCGGAACAAAAACTAAACGATCAAGTCAAGTAAAATAAAAACTTAAACTTTAAAAAAATGTTTTCATATGTTTCATATTTTTAATAACGTTAGTAAACTTGATAACGTGTAACTGCGATAATAATTTAATAAATGTTGATCTATTTTTAAACAAAAAATTAATCAAATGATTGAGCCAGATGACACGCATGTCTCAGGCTGGATGAGGCACCTGATCCGGGCCAGATAAGTTGCTTGATCCGAGCCAGATATAGTGCCTAATCCGAGCCTGGTAAGGTGCCTGATCTGGGCCTGATCAGAGCCTGATAAGGTGCCTGATGCGGACCTGAATTTGCAAAAGCGTTACATCCCTGATCAGGGCCGGACTAAATTTGCCTGATCCGGCCCGGATTTGCTATTGTGGCAGCCTGATCCGGTCCGGATTTCACCCTGAACAAATTTCTGCTCGGGCAGTTGGTCCGAAAGGGATATCTTCAAAAAGAACATTATAGAAGGAATACATCTTAATATTCTCTTCTTTGTTCATTTTTTTACCTTATTCTGTCGTTAACGAATTGTTTGACATTGAAATAAAAACATTCTTTAATTAAGGGGCCAGTCTACTTTGGAACCACGAAAAAAAGGCTATTTTCGCGATTTTTTTTGAGGATTTTATATAAGATATGAATATAAAAGTTGTTGGGCTTGATAAATAAAGTCTTGAAATACATTTAAAAAAAATTTTATTCATTTTTATTCATTTTTAAGTACAAAAACTATAGTTTAACGTAACGCCTGAAAAATAGGTGGGCTAGGTAGCTCCATCACAACTCGGCAACGGTTTTTCTGAAACAAAAAAATCAAAGTCCATTAGATTCAGTATGACACCAGCTACAAAATGACCCTCAGATATAAAGTTTTATCGAAAAATCAAAAAATGGCAGATGAAAAACGAAAAAAGTAAAAAAAAACGCGTTTTTTTTCGCAGTTTTTCGCAAAAAAAAGAGTGAAAATCAAAATTTTAAAACCATCGAGGGTCATCTTGTTGCGAATCATGTTTACAATATGTGGTTCAAATTTCAAGAGAATCGGTTTATTAGTTTTAGAGATACGATGGAGCTAGATTTTGAAAACGTTGTTTCGAGAAAAACGCGTTTGAAGTTTATACTATGAAAAAAATGAATTAAAATTTTTTTTAAATGTATTTCAAGACTTTATTTATCAAGCCCAACAACTTTTATATTCATATCTTTTATAAAATACTGAAAAAAAAATCGCAAAAATAGCCTTTTTTCGTGGCTCCAAAGTGGACTGGCCCCTTAAACCAAACATTCAACGAATGTTGTAATTAGAAAAATATTAGATATATTTTTCATAGCCTATTGTTATTCGAAGTAACTCTCTCCATGTGTGCCAAATTTCATCCAAATCGGTTCAGCCGTTTAGACATAATAGTGGAACAAACATCGGGTATCCAGATTAGAAAAGTATTAGATATTAGAATTAGCATGAAAAGATATTAGATATTAGAATTAGCACTATGTGCCATAACCTATCTACATTTTAAATTTCATTGATTATATAATTATTTTAATTTCATAATTAGATTCGATTTGAGAATATAGTATTATAATTAGAAAAATATTAGATATTAGAATAATAAGCATCCTCTGTTTTAACCCAGCTTATAAGCTATCTACAGGTTAAATTTCATTGAAATCGATCAAGCCGTTTTGGCGTGATTGAGTAACAAACAGACAGACAGACAGAAAGTCAGATTTATAATATTAGTTAGCATTAGGATATATCTTTTTTTAACTATATATGGGGCATTCCATACCAATTCGACCTGGGTCTGACCCTCGACCCCTCAAATCTGGTTCCCGATTTTTCCTATCATTACTCTCACTCTATCAAGCAATTACAATTTTTTTCAGATTTTTCAAAATAAATTTGAGCGCGTCATGAATTTTTGAATTTTTTTTTTCAACACCTCGATGGCCGTAATCGAAAAATCTGAAAAAATTCCCAAAAATACAGTGTCAGATATAAAAAATGTTGGTGTAAAATTCATAATGTCTGGGCTTTTGCTTCAACCCGTTTTTTAGCTTTTTGAGCAAAAAAAATGAAAAAAATAAGAAGCAGAGGTCAATTTACTGTAGACTGTTGCTCGAAATTTTGTATGCATGGTACCAGATTTTTAAAAAAATTTCTCTGATTTTTCTAAAGTGTATTTTGTAATTTTCGAATTTTTTTTGTTATCATGGTTGACAAAAACCCTAATTAGGGATTTGGAAATGATGCGAATTGCACTAACAATAAGCGTAAGATGCCTGGTGAGGTTCGGTACATTCTAAACTACTATTGAACTACTACTGTAGACAGTAGCTTGAATATTTTTGATGATAGCGAACGGTTTTTGGAAATTTTTAAGGATTTTTTAAAGCATTTTTTTCTGTAATATCATCGTAAAATCATGATTAATTAAAAGCGGTCATGAACAGTGATCGCTCTTAATTAAATAATTAAGAGCAGAAATAATTTTTAATTTAACAATCAATATCAATTTTAATAATCAATTCGCATGGTTTTATCTACGCTTTATTCCAGAAACTACAATGAAATCATCGTAGAGAATAGTATTTCCATCACTGACAATCTGAGATGCGTCAACACATTTTTATATCACATGTGCCTTTAAAATGATTTTTGATATAATAAAAAGGTTCTGCAGACTTTTTTTTATTTTTTTTCTTTATAATATTGTGGATTTTAAATTAATTAATTAATTATTTAATTAAGAGCGATCACCGTTCATGACCGCTTTTAATTAATCATGATTTTACGATGATATTACAGAAAAAAATGCTTCAAAAAATCCTTAAAAATTTCCAAAAACCGTTCGCTATCATCAAAAATATTCAAGCTACTGTCTACAGTAGTAGTTCAATAGTAATATAGAGTGTACCGAACCTCACCAGGCATCTTACGCTTATTGTTAGTGCAATTCGCATCATTTCCAAATCCCTAATTAGGGTTTTTGTCAACCATGATAAAAAAAAAAATTCGAAAATTACAAAATACACTTTAGAAAAATCGGAGAAATTTTTTTAAAAATCTGGTACCATGCATACAAATTTTCGAGCAACAGTCTACAGTAAATTGACCTCTGCTTGTTATTTTCTTCATTTTTTTTTGCTCAAAAAGCTAAAAAACGGGTTGAAGCAAAAGCCCAGACATTATGAATTTTACACCAACATTTTTTATATCTGACACTGTATTTTTGGGAATTTTTTCAGATTTTTCGATTACGGCCATCGAGGTGTTCAAAAAAAAAAATTCAAAAATTCATGACGCGCTCAAATTTATTTTGAAAAATCTGAAAAAAATTGTAATTGCTTGATAGAGTGAGAGTAATGATAGGAAAAATCGGGAACCAGATTTGAGGGGTCGAGGGTCAGACCCAGGTCGAATTGGTATGGAATGCCCCATATATACACACACACACGCACACACACACGCGCGCGCGCACACACACACACACACACACACGCACACACATACACATATAGTTTTCATATCGAGAGTACATACCCAATGAAAAAATCGGCTTCGGCCGAGTTAATCCGTCATCCGGCAACTTTTGTATTGAAAAATGAAACACTAAATGAGTTTAAGAATTATTTATTCCATCGAACTAAAATAATCCAAATGATCCATTTTTTTTTAGTGTTTCATCTTAATATTTCGTTGTCCACCTGTGGATGAACAATTTTCTAGATTCGAGTGATTTTTTTAAATTTTCTCGAACACGATATATTATAATATTATATATATATATAAACATTTTTTCGCATATCATATTATATTATATATAGTTTTCAAGAAGAGAAAAACATTACTCGAATCAGGAAAACTGTTCATCTACAGGTAGACAACGAAATATTACACACACACACACATATACATACACCTAAAGAAGCAGAGGGAGAGATAACGAATATCTACGAAAAATCTTGAGCCTTCTTCGACGATATTTGATACGTATACGGAGTGCGTAGGACATTTGCCGAGAGACGGAAATGGGACGAGAAAGCAATGTTCCTGAGTGATCTGACCTTTTGTTACTATTTTTATATCGTCCCACTGTTCGCTCGCTCCGCATAGCCGGTAATTAACCAGTCACGCGACTATTTTTAGCGCACACCAACTTTCGATCCAACCCATACGTCGTTATATTCGTTGTTAATCGGCGTAATATTCTAGCGCTATATACATATGCGTGTGCACCCGCATGAAAAACTCAACGAAATTCTTTTCTCTTCGATTTGATCGCTTCTTTTTTTTCCTGGCCTATTCGCCCGTAACGGGACAACGAACTCGAGTGAAAGTTCCAGACGTATAAAAATATATTCGCCCAGGAAAATAACGTTTTCCTTCTACACCCCTTCACGCGCGTGACTATCCACTACCGAAATTGCCATTTTTATCCACGTCGGAGGCTCCCCCAACCCCGTCGTGTCAATATTAACATGATCCTCCGAGATTGAAAAGACTCAGCAAACTCAACGACGATGATTCGGTTTTTCGTCTCTGACATATTTTTATCAAATCCCACGGAGAAACGCAATCACGTAAACATTATTATTCGTAGCTTTTTACCGCGTTGACTTTAAGATTTGATCCAGAGAGGTGATAAACGAAGAGAGAGAGAGAGAAAAGTAAGAAATAAAGAATGAAAGTAGAGTTTCATATTTCCTAGGCACAATGGTAGACTGACAGACTTAGGTATAGGTTGGTAATTAATGGCAAAAGTAGTATAAAAGTGCCAACCTTCAACTCCGGTATCATACAATGTCATTGTTGTCTTCGGAATTAGATGGCTTTGCAATATAGATCTGTAGACGACGTTGTATGATTTGTGGCCTTCGCGGCAAGCACTTTCAAGTTTTGGGCATCCGATACTCTCGAACAGTCTACATACAGTTGACCATGCGAGATGCTTATTCTTTCTTAGTGCACATCTACGCCCTTTAAGGCAGAACACCACTGTGACCCCCTGTTTTTTTGCCATTTTTCAAGAATTTTTTTTTGTGGGAAAAAAAAGAGATATTCGAAAATTTTTTGTTTTGTTTTGTTCGTTGTTTATTGAAGATACATAAAAAAAAAATTTCAAATTTTTCACGCCCCATGGTGACGCTGGGGAAGCTCCCGCGTCAGGTACTGTTGCCTCTGCAGTGGTTCGCGGCACGCAGCAGAACTCTCTTCAAAGTCGATCTGAAAAAAAATACCGAGTGTTTTCGTTAATAATATGATATTTTGAAGAGAAGTACATAGGGATTTGAAAAAATATTGATTTTTAAAAAATAGGCACGCTTTTGAAATTAAAGGACGATTTTCGAGCAAAATTTCTCGTCGAAAATAGGCTATAACTTTTTTTATTATTGAGATATCGAAAAAATCCTATGTACTTCTTTAGATAATCTAGTTTTATTGATGCAGTCCAAATTTGAAGTCGATCGGATAAAAATTGCTTGAGTTCTGCTGCGTGCCGCACTCAAAAAAGTGGTTTTGAGAAAAACGCGTTCAAAGTTTTAGGTTTGTTAATTTATGCGATAAATTGGAAAAAAAATTGTTTACCTTTAATCAGCGATGCCGGCACCATATAGCTGGCCTTCAAGAAGCAAATGATTGTCCCTAGCATCTTTTCTCGAACTTGTAGAGGCTCTTCTTGCCTCTTTTGCAGCGTCTGTGAGCGAGCGCTCCGCCAGCTCGATCCGCGCTGCGTCGGTTTCAACGCAAAAATTGAAACAATTTGGGCCGATAGTTATCCCCAACGTCTCCAAAACTTTCATGAGGCTTCTCAGGCCATCATTGAATAATAATACCGCGATATCAGCTGCAATATCGACGATTTTTTTGCTCCCGGACTGACACTTGGGGGCTATTGCCCAAACTGATTTGTTGTAGCTTTCGTTGTTGTTTTGCGTGAAGCCGCCCAAACAACGCTGCAGCAAATCGTCTCTGCTCAAATTTTCGAAGACTGGCGTAATTGCCCCTGCGTAATTGCGCAGCTGCGCGGCACCCCGAGCGTCACGGAGCGCTGCACCGCTCCACAAAATATTCAATATCTCCGAAAATAATTATTTTTTCGACCTGGGCCCAACGGCATCTTAATCTTAAATGTATTTTAGATTTTTCTAGATGGTTTTCAAAAAATCGATTTTTTGAAGCCGTCACAGTGGTCTTGTCCCTTAAGCGTTTCCAAGTAGGTTTTCACTAGTTTTGGAACATGTGGCCGAGCGTTGTCATGCTGCAAAATCACTTTGTGTCGTGTCTCTGCTCGTATAGCGACCATTTTTTCTTCAATGCTCGGCACAAACGCATCAATTCCAGTTGATAGCGATCTCCCGTGATAGTTTCGTTCGATTTGAGCAGCTCGTAATAAACTACACCCAGCTGATCCCACGAAATGCAGAGCAGAAGCTTGGAACCATGGATATTCGGCTTTTCCGACGATGTTGATGCATGGCCGGGCTTACCCCACGATTTTCTACGCTCAGGGTTATCGTAGTGTTTCCATTTCCATCGCCAGTCACGATATGATGTAAAAAAAACCCTTTCCTTTTCTGCCGTTGAAGCATCTGTTCACACGTGAAAAGACGCCGTTCGACGTATCTCGGGTTCAACGCGCACGGCACCGAATGTCCTTGCTTTTTAATAATTTCTAATGCTTTCAAACGTTTCGAAACTGTTTTGTGCTCAACTCCTAATGACTCTGCAAGTTCAAGTCGCGTCTGACACGTGTCTTCATGAAGTAATGCCTCCAATTCTCCGTCTGCACACTTTTTTGATTCGTCAGAGCGTTCTTCATCTTCAACATGAAAATTATTATTTTTGAAGCGTCTGAACCAATCTCTACTAATCTCAACAAGAATTCTGTGTTTTTCAGCTGTAGATTTTTTTAAAATAAAGTAGTGCAGTAAAATTCCCCGCAAATACTCTTTTCTTGGCACAAAATTTGACATGTTTAACACTATGAAAAAAAAAGTTGTTTATATTTCGGCGAAATACGATACACTGAATTTCAAGCTTGTTTATAGTACTTCTTCAGAGATGCGTTACCATCTTAAATTATACGCACGCAGTTCTGATAACGCAATCAGTTCGAAAACAGCGTGAACTTATTTAACGTCCCAATATTGGAACATACGAAAACGAACGGATCTAAAGAGCCAAAAGTTCTGAAAACATGCATAAACTTTCGGAAAAATTAATGTGTCTATCTCATACGAGGGATAGAAAAGTTTTCCTATTATCTGTTGAATAATTGTTTGCTTACATAATTGGTTAACATCTTTTAGGTATTATTACAATTGCAAATCAAGGTTCGTAATATCTTCGATATAGCTGTTTTTTCTCAGATTTTTATCAAATAGCAAAAAGCTGAATTCTTAACGTATATTTGCTGCGAATGTATGTGTATTAATTTGTTTAAATTGTAGGGGTATTAAATTTACTAATTTGTTTAAAAGATAAATTTATTTTTTTATTATTTCCCCGATATTTCATTTAAAAAAGATTTGCTGTTTCCATTATTTTCTGGTCAGCCGTGTACAAAAGTGAGCATTGACCGAAGAATTCTGTGTGTTTCAGCTGCAGATTTTCAAAAAATAAAGTAGTGCAGTAAAATTCCCCGCAAATACTCTTTTCTTGGCACAAAATTTGACATGTTTAACACTATGAAAAAAAAAGTTGTTTATATTTCGGCGAAATACGATACACTGAATTTCAAGCTTGTTTATAGTACTTCTTCAGAGATGCGTTACCATCTTAAATTATACGCACGCAGTTCTGATAACGCCGTCAGTTCGAAAACATCGTGAACTTATTTAACGTCCCAATATTGGAACATACGAAAACGAACGGATCTAAAGAGCCAAAAGTTCTGAAAACATGCATAAACGTTCGGAAAAATTAATGTGTCTATCTCATACGAGGGATAGAAAAGTTTTCCTATTATCTGTTGAATAATTGTTTGCTTAGATAATTGGTTAACATCTTTTAGGTAATATTACAATTGCAAGTCAAGGTTCGTAATATCTTCGATATAGCTGTTTTTTCTCAGATTTTTATCAAATAGCAAAAAGCTGAATTCTTAACGTATATTTGCTGCGAATGTACGTGTATTAATTTGTTTAAATTGTAGGGCTATTCAATTTACTAATTTGTTTAAAAGAGAAATTTATTTTTTATTATTTCCCCGATATTTCGTTTAAAAAAGATTTGCCGTTTCCATTATTTTCTGGTCAGCCGTGTACAGAAGTGAGCATTGACCGAAGAAAGGCGCGTTGTGTTGCACCGACCAGATTCGATTATTACTCTAGCGATAGAAAAAAATAGAAAAAAAGAAAGAGAGAGAGAGAGAGAGAAAAAAAAAATAAGTCACACTCTGACATTAACAAGTGGTTTCTAATTGAGAGCCAAGCGAGGCAACGCGCAAACATCAGAAGTCTCTTTGTCTGGCCGAGAAGTTTATCATCATGGAACACGGTCGTACAGCTGGTAAATGAAGCCACATTCGCCCAAGATACGGTTCTAGATAATCTTGATGAGGAAAAAAATTATGTTTCATACCGTACGCGGCGCCACGGCGAAGCAGCGAACGAGGTGGAATCGTCGTCGTCGACTCTACAAGGAAAATCTTTTTACGCCGCGTAGTTTGTCCATTTCTTTCTCTTCACGGCTTTAAAAAAAATTGGACACGCGCGCGTATGTGTGTGTATATCGCGAACCAAAGATTTCGATCAGTGCACGAAAGCACGATTTTCACATATGATGTGTTATTTAGAAACTCAATTACGAAACGTTACAGGCGGCTGGAATTAGTGAGACAAACTTGTTCCAAAGTACCCGAGCAGAAATCTAATCAGGCTGCCTGAGGATCCATCAGGGCCGGATCAGGGATCAATAAGGCGCCCTGATCAAGTACGCCTGATTTGAGCCAGACAGGGGCCTGAGCAGGGATCAATAAGGCGCCCTGATCAGGCACGCCTGATTTGCGCCAGACAGGGGCCTGAGCAGGGATCAATAAGGCGCCCTGATAAGGCACGCATGATTTGCGCCGGACAGGGGCCTGAGCAGGGATCAATAAGGCGCCCTGATCAGGCACGCCTGATTTGCGCCGTATAGAAGCCTTATCAGGTATCAATAAGGCGCCCTGATCAGGCACGCCTGATTTGCGCCAGACAGGGGCCTGAGCAGGGATCAATAAGGCGCCCTGATCAGGCACGCCTGATTTGCGCCGGATAGAAGCCTTATCAGGTATCAATAAGGCGTCCTGATCAGGCACGCCTGATTTGCGCCGTATAGAAGCCTCATCAGGTATCAATAAGGCGCCCTGATCAGGCACGCATGATTTGCGCCGGACAGATTGGGCCGGAAAGATTGGGACGGTCATCGCCAAAACCGGAACAAAAACTAAACGATCAAGTCAAGTAAAATAAAAACTTAAACTTTAAAAAAATGTTTTCATATGTTTCATATTTTTAATAACGTTAGTAAACTTGATAACGTGTAACTGCGATAATAATTTAATAAATGTTGATCTATTTTTAAACAAAAAATTAATCAAATGATTGAGCCAGATGACACGCATGTCTCAGGCTGGATGAGGCACCTGATCCGGGCCAGATAAGTTGCTTGATCCGAGCCAGATATAGTGCCTAATCCGAGCATGGTAAGGTGCCTGATCCGGGCCTGATAAAGCGCCTGATCAGAGCCTGATACGGTGCCTGATCCGGACCTGAATTTGCAAAAGCGTTACATCCCTGATCAGGGCCGGACTAAATTTGCCTGATCCGGCCCGGATTTGCTATTGTGGCAGCCTGATCCGGTCCGGATTTCACCCTGAACAAATTTCTGCTCGGGTAATATCAATGGAATAATGAAAATAAATTGTTCTTTTTTTCTAGAATTTACAGTACCCTGAAAGAAATTCATGGTATTTTCGACAATATTTTAACCATATTTTATATTTCCCTAAGGGAAATATATATTATATTTAAATAATAATATTTCATGGCCGTGGCTACTGCCCAAAATACTAATTATTGATATTTTAGGAGTTCCGTAAATTATGCACGCTTGTTAACCGCAAAGTGAAGGCTCACAGTAGAAAAAAATAATTATAAAAAATAAGCTATTTTTTATAATTATTTTTCGTTGAAAATTGTTGCACTTATCGGTACAACCTTTTTTTTTCGCTTAAAGGTACACTCTTATAGAATAGAAAACAATTTTTTGTTGTTGCATATAAATGTATATTTATTTAACAATTTATAATCGTGTAAAGGAATGAAAAAAGAAAAGTATGCCGCTGGCGTTAATGATTTGCGCTCTCCGGGTAATCCGAAAGAAAACATTCAAAAAGATTCTCAATCTGTATGACTGTCGCTATCGCTCGAACTAGAATTGTTTAAAAAAATATTAATTCTTAGTTAGATTTTCGCCCGAATAATGACGAAAAAAAAAACATGTTTTTCGAGCATTTTTTGCACAAAACCCTTTTGTTGTTTTGTGATATAAAATAATAATTCTAGTTCGAGCGATAACGTCACTCATACAGAATACGAGTCTTTTTGGATTTTTTAGTTGCAGATTACCTGGAGAGCGCAAATTATCAACGCCAGCGACATACTTTTTTCCATGCCTTTACACGATTATATCAATTGTTTAATAAATACACATTTATATGTAACGAAAATTATTGTTTTCTATTCTGTAAGAGTGTACCTTTGAGCGAAAAAAAAAGTTTGTACCGATACATGCAACAGTTTTCGAAAAAAAAAAATTATTAAAAATAGCCTATTTTTTTAATTCATCACAGTAGAATAGCCTCTAATAACCCCAAAGCCGGGGTTATTAGAGAAGAAAGGAGGAAAACCATACTAGGGTATCTTATATGTAATGTCATCTATCATACATTCGTAGATTCTTATTTTTGTTTGTATTTATACTTTTTTTTATCTGCCTGTATAAGTATAAATTTATATTTATACTTATGTTACTAATGGATGTGCCTGTATGTGCACATTTATGCCTATATCTATAGATAGAACCTTCTGCACCTTCTTGTGCACGTAAATGTAAAGCAATCACCCGAGCAGAAATTTGTTCAGGGTGAAATCCGGACCGGATCAGGCTGCCACAATAGCAAATCCGGGCCGGATCAGGCAAATTTAGTCCGGCCCTGATCAGGGATGTAACGCTTTTGCAAATTCAGGTCCGGATCAGGCACCTTATCAGGCTCTGATCAGGCGCTTTATCAGGCCCGGATCAGGCACCTTACCAGGCTCGGATTAGGCACTATATCTGGCTCGGATCAAGCAACTTATCTGGCCCGGATCAGGTGCCTCATCCTGCCTGAGACATGCGTGTCATCTGGCTCAATCATTTGATTAATTTTTTGTTTAAAAATAGATCAACATTTATTAAATTATTATCGCAGTTACACGTTATCAAGTTTACTAACGTTATTAAAAATATGAAACATATGAAAACATTTTTTTAAAGTTTAAGTTTTTATTTTACTTGTCTTGATCGTTTAGTTTTTGTTCCGGTTTTGGCGATGACCGTCCCAATCTGTCCGGCGCAAATCATGCGTGCCTGATCAGGGTGCCTTATTGATACCTGATGAGGCTTCTATACGGCGCAAGTCAGGCGTGCCTGATCAGGGCGCCTTATTGATCCCTGCTCAGGCCCCTGTCCGGCGCAAATCATGCGTGCCTGATCAGGGCGCCTTATTGATACCTGATAAGGCTTCTATCCGGCGCAAATCAGGCGTGCCTGATCAGGGCGCCTTATTGATCCCTGCTCAGGCCCCTGTCTGGCGCAAATCAGGCGTGCCTGATCAGGGCGCCTTATTGATACCTGATAAGGCTTCTATACGGCGCAAATCAGGCGTGCCTGGTCGGGGCGCCTTATTGATCCCTGCTCAGGCCCCTGTCGGGCGCAAATCAGGTGTGCCTGATTAGGGCGCCTTATTGATCCCTGCTCAGGCCCTTGTCTGGCGGAAATCAGGCGTGCCTGATCAGGGCGCCTTATTGATCCCTGCTCAGGCCCCTGTCTGGCGCAAATCAGGCATACCTGATCAGGGCGCCTTATTGATCCCTGATCCGGCCCTGATGGATCCTCAGGCAGCCTGATTAGATTTCTGCTCGGGCATATGCTTGTACCAATTAGCTGATTGTTGCTTAGTCGCGTGTAGGTATGTGTTATTTTTAATAGTAGGTACATTGAATAATCAAGTTTTACCGATTAGGCTGTGTTTCGGCTAGTATCGTCTTCGGTTTTTCCTTCGTTTTCTTTTTCTGTGGGGTCTTGTGTCGGCGATGCTTAATCCGTTTGTCAATGTGGGCATGTGTTGGGTAGTGGGGTCGAGCCAGAAGTATTTTTTTTTTTTCAAGTCTATGATTGTTGTATTTGTCTACTGTTGGGATCGCAGTATCGTATAGAAAATTATGTATGTTGTTGGCCATGTGATTGTAATTTGACGGTAGTTTTTTTTGTTGGCGGGGTGTCTTCGCCAGTGCATTATTAATGGGGTGTTATTACTACCCACGCTGCCACTATGCTATCGGCTACCTATGTTATTCCAATCGGAGATTTGGCATAACAGACAAAAGTAATTGCCGCTGTACTTCCGAATAGCCGTTTACTCCGATATAGGTGACATTTTGCACGGATCTTCTTTTTGATGATACATTTCACCGCCCAAATGGGTTTTTGGCGCATCGGAATAGCTTTCGAAAGGGTCTAGCCAGATAAGAATGATGAATCTGCCCCCACCGTATTTTGTGGCGCTGATTTTTTCCTAAGTTTCTAACCTAAAAAAAAAATGTTGTGCAAAATTACAGCTTTCTACATCGATTCCGAGGGGTCATTCTGCTGAAAAAACGTGTTTTTTCCATTTTTGCAGTTATTAAATACTAAGAGGCGACCGAAAAATCTGAAGAAAATCTGTAAAATCAGAAACTTGTCAATGTTAATGGAAAAATTATTTTCGTTTTTTTTTAATGCTGAACTCTATTTTTAATCATCGAATCTTCCTTCAAAAACATTATTTTGTAGCGAAGAGATTTTTCTACTATTATGACAAAAATTTACATGATTTTACTCTTCATTCCCTACATTTCAAAAAAAAAAGTCTCAAAATTCGGTCTGCAACACATTGGAAAAAAATAAAAACGACAAAATTTTTCATTTTTCATTGGAAATCCATACATAAATCATTCTTTTGGTTTAGTAAATGGGTGCTCAAAGCTGGAGTAGTTGTCAGACATAACAAACAGATGTAAACAATAGGATTTTTACGCTGATTTTGGATATTTTTTATTTTTCGACGTCATTTAATAACATGTCGATGAGAAAATCATTGAGTATGTTTATGCAGACACTTGCTCACGTTACGCTAAGATATTCTAGTTACGTAAACGGTCAAACACGCATGCATAATAACATGAAGAACGAACTGATGGCGTTTACGCGAGTTTTTTCTACAGTAGCAAGGTAACAGCGCAGCGTTACAGAATTGCGGCTTGCGTAAACGTACCCTCTCACAGTTGTTTGACAGTTTACGTGGATCTGAATATTTCAGCTTATTAGCTTGACCAAAAGTCCGCGTAAACATACTCATCTCAGCATAGCTGTCGGTAAAACCGCACAGTTCAAGTGGCGCCACTAGTGTGGATGCATCGAACTAAATTGAATTACGCAATCGATCTAGATGTCATGTCTCATTTCTCATAACTACTCCAGCCATGAGCACCCATTTATTAAACTGAAAGAATGATTTATGTATGGATTTCCAATGAAAAATGAGAAATGTTGTCGTTTTTATTTTTTTTCAATGTGTTGCAGGTCGAATTTTGAGACTTTTTTTTTTTTGAATGCAGGGAATCAAGAGTAAAATCATGTCAATTTTTGTCATAATAGTAGAAAAATCTCTTCACTACAAAATAATGTTTTTAAAGGAAGATTTGATTATTAAAAAGGGAGTTTAGCATTTTAAAAAAACGAAAAAAAATTTCCCATTAACATTGACATGTTTCTGATTTTTCCGAATTTTTTCAGATTTTTCGGTCGCCTCTTGGTATTTAAAAACTGCAAAAATCGAAAAAACACGTTTTTGCAGCAGGAAGACCCCTCGGCATCGATGTAGAAAGCTGTAATTTTGCACAAAATTGTTTTTTTAGGTTAGGGACTTGGGAAAAAATCGGCGCCACAAAATTCGGTGGGGGCAAATTCACCATTCTTATCCGGCTAGACCCTTTGAAAATTGATAAATTAATGCACGTATATATCTATATCGATCATGGTTCGATCGCTACTCCTATCACTTGTAGTGGCTATAGGGAATTTGACTATACCCTCTTTTACCATGGGCGTTTCTGGTAAATACCATGCACTCTTCTCAGTGTACGGATTTTTGTCGTCAATAAATAAATTATTAATTACGCATAAATTGCCAACAAAACTTTCAATACGTTCAGAATTCAGCATAGAGATACTTAGCAAAAATCCGAAAAATGGTCACATGGCAGATGTTACGAATATTAATTTGCATCGCAATAATAAAAGTTTTTAGCCAGTTGTCTAAAAAAAAAACTAATTTAACAGGTAAAGAGAAAACTTTAATTTTTTCGCATAGGCTCAATTTATTCATTTTTATAAACGTTTCATTATATTCATCAGAAGTTTTCTGCTTCCATTGATATTTCTGTCTTCGAATTTTCGAAGAGTTCACTTTGTGAAACTGATCGTTCAATAGATACGCGAACGCACGCACGCACGCACGCACACATACACACACATACACACACACGCACACGCTTTACATTTTTTCGACATTTTACCTCGAAATCAAATGTCTTATAATTATTTTTCCCCATATGCGAGTATGAGCGTGTGCACGCTACGTAAGATGTTACGCTGACGGACGAAATGTACGACGATACTTGCCGGTGAGTCTTCTTCCTATCCGTCTGCTTGACGTAATCGTTCGAGAATGCATCTACAAGAATGCATCTTTCCCGTGAGTCGTGCGAACCCGGAATTTCGCAAATGCTACTATAAAATGATATTGAGTTTGCACCGTCGAGACGCATCGAAAGTCTAGTAGCCCGAACGTTTTTTTTTCCCCAAATTTGAGTGTCGCAAATCACTCAAACGTTTTTTAGGATCCTTCTCCTCAACAGGCCAAAGGGTCTAGCCGGATAAGAATGGTGAATCTGCCCCCACCGAATTTTGTGGCGCCGATTTTTTCCCAAGTCCCTAACCTGAAAAAACAATTTTGTGCAAAATTACAGCTTTCTACATCGATGCCGAGGGGTCTTCCTGCTGAAAAAACGTGTTTTTTCGATTTTTGCAGTTTTTCAATACCAAGAGGCGACCGAAAAATCTGAAAAAAATTCGGAAAAATCAGAAACATGTCAATGTTAATGGGAAATGTTTTTGCGTTTTTAAAAAATGCTAAACTCCCTTTTTAATCATCAAATCTTCCTTTAAAAACATTATTTTGTAGTGAAGAGATTTTTCTACTATTATGACAAAAATTGACATGATTTTATTCTTGATTCCCTGCATTCAAAAAAAAAAAGTCTCAAAATTCGACCTGCAACACATTGAAAAAAAATAAAAACGACGAAATTTCTCATTTTTCATTGGAAATCCATACATAAATCATTCTTTCAGTTTAATAAATGGGTGCTCATGGCTGGAGTAGTTATGAGAAATGAGACATGACATCTAGATCGATTGCGTAATTCAATTTAGTTCGATGCATCCACACTAGTGGCGCCACTTGAACTGTGCGGTTTTACCGACAGCTATGCTGAGATGAGTATGTTTACGCGGACTTTTGGTCAAGCTAATAAGTTGAAATATTCAGATCCGCGTAAACTGTCAAACAACTGTGAGAGGGTACGTTTACGCAAGCCGCAATTCTGTAACGCTGCGCTGTTACCTTACTACTGTAGAAAAAACTCGCGTAAACGCCATCAGTTCGTTCTTCATGTTATTATGCATGCGTGTTTGACCGTTTACGTGACTAGAATATCTTAGCGTAACGTGAGCAAGTGTCTGCATAAACATACTCAGTGGTTTTCTCATCGACATGTTATTAAATGACGTCGAAAAATAAAAAATATCCAAAATCAGCGTAAAAATCCTATTGTTTATATCTGTTTGTTATGTCTGACAACTACTCCAGCTTTGAGCACCCATTTATTAAACCGAAAGAATGATTTATGTATGGATTTTCAATGAAAAATGAGAAATTTTGTCGTTTTTATTTTTTTCCAATGTGTTGCAGATCGAATTTTGAGACTTTTTTTTTTTGAAATGTAGGGAATGAAGAGTAAAATCATGTAAATTTTTGTCATAACAGTAGAAAAATCTCTTCGCTACAAAATAATGTTTTTGAAGGAAGATTCGATGATTAAAAATAGAGTTCAGCATTTAAAAAAAACGAAAATAATTTTTCCATTAACATTGACATGTTTCTGATTTTACAGAATTTTTTCAGATTTTTCGGTCGCCTCTTAGTATTTAATAACTGCAAAAATGGAAAAAACACGTTTTTTCAGCAGGAAGACCCCTCGGAATCGATGTAGAAAGCTGTCATTTTGCACAACATTTTTTTTTTTAGGTTAGAAACTTAGGAAAAAATCAGCGCCACAAAATACGGTGGGGGCAGATTCATCATTCTTATCTGGCTAGACCCTTTGCAGGACCAGATTTTGAATGGTGAAGAAAGATAAGAAATAAAAGTTAAGGAGGTTGGAGCGTTTTCCAGATTTCCAGATTTTCTAATAGCAACAGTATTATAAGGGATCATTGAGTAAAAAGAAATATACTGAAAAAAATATTCTCAGACTGACCAAGTCCGTCATTGGGGGATGCCAACGAATTATTATTGAAAAGGAGGAATATTAGGTTATTTTGAGCATTATTTATTCCTTCGACCTAATGGATACGCAAAATAATCAAATATATTTCAGTGTTTCATCTTAATATTTCGTTGGCCACCTGTAAATTGACAATTTCCTTCAGCCAAATGGGGTCGTTTGTCTCTTTGTATTGAAGTGACAAGTGTGGCTAAAAGTGAAAGCGATGGGACTGCTAATGCTTGGAAAGGCATACGACGGAGTATTGGAATATTTGAAAAAAATATATTTCTATATGTTATGATATAATATAATAATGTTTAATTGTAAATGTATGATAATAGACAGAGTTTCTAATAGAAGATGTGAATGTTGCTGTAACCTTAAGGGGGGAAATCACAGTAAAATTTCCAATTTTTCGAAGAAAAAAAAATTTCGCTTAAAAGGTGCTTTAGGGTCTTAAAAATAATATACCAAATGATGGAATACGGCAAAAGTGTCCGAGTGCCCAAATTTTTCATTCTGCGGTAACGCCTCTCAGGTATGCTCCGAGCGCCTTTAAACTTTAAACGCGTTTTTCTCGAAACCACTTTTTTTGAGCTCGCCGAAGACATAACTCGAGCAAATCTTTACCGATCAACTTGAAATTTTGACAGCAGCTTCGAAATATCTTTCTCCACGGATCTACGTAGGATTTTTATTTTATATGGCATAGTTTTTTTTTATCGACGATTTTATGGCGTTTTTTTTTGTTAAAAATTTAACTTTATTTTCAAACATGCACCATTTTGAGTGAAAAATCAATATATCGAAAAAATCCTACGTAGCTCGCTAGCTGTTGTTATATGAAAACTAAAAAAAATTGGTTTTTTCTTCCAGGTAAAAAATTAAGGAGTCTACGTCTTCGGCCATCGACACGCTTTCAAAAATAGGCGCCTTGGGGCATATGCTGCGCAGCCGCCATTTTTAAATATTTTTTATTGAAAAAATTACATTTTGTACTTTTTTAGTATTGCTATAAAACCTACTTTACAGATTTTCGATTGATACTTTTATTCAGCCAAAATTAATTCCCGAAAATATGCCTATTTTTTTGTGTGCTACTGTGATTTCCCCCCTTAAAGTATTACTGGATGGACCATCGGGAAAAAAAGTTAGTCCAAAATAGGCGAATCGTGGATTTACAAGTCTAGGTCATGTCGTACATGTTTAGTCTTACAAATGTAGAAAACCGCGACAATGAGGAAGAGGCTGATTAAATAATATTTTCCGTCACCGTTTTACATATAAGAACAAACGTAATCTTTATTAGTTAAAGCAAAACACTCGCGCGTACAATCGGGTTTCATCGCACTCAGCTCGCTCGGTCGTACGACGCTCGACTCTCAAAATCTCTTTTTTCTTTTATTGTCTCTCGAGAAGTGGCATACACAATATGCCTTTTTCGCGTCTAAACCGCTACTACTCTCTGCTCGGACTCTAAATCTCTCAGCGCGATTACCACGCGGTAGCCGGAAACGACGCTCTCTTCTAGCGACACTAGGCGAGCTTTGGAGGAAACTCTCCACACAAATAGCTAATTTAATAATAAATTAACACTTTGGAATGTTAATTTTCCACTTTTAATAATAATCGAAGTCATATTCGACGATATTGGCGCGTGCTTGACTGAGGTTTTGTCAGTGACTGTACATCAGTTCAATTGTGCGAAAAGAAAATTTCTCAATTTTTAATTTTAATTAATACGTTCAGATCATCTTATTATTATCAATGATTACCCAAAAACTCAATATATATTGAGTTTTTCAATGATTGCTATTAATTCGTTTCAAACTCATTTCAAACTCTCAAATCCCGAGCAGAAGTTTGTTCAGGGTGAAATCCGGACCGGATAAGGCTGCCACAATAGCAAATCCGGGCCGGATTAGGCAAATTTAGTCCGGCCCTGATCAGGGATGTAACGCTTTTGCAAATTCAGGTCCGGATCAGGCACCTTATCAGGCTCTGATCAGGCGCTTTATCAGGCCCGGATCAGGCACCTTACCAGGCTCGGATTAGGCACTATATCTGACTCGGATCAAGCAACTTATCTGGCCCGGATCAGGTGCCTCATCCAGCCTGAGACATGCGTGTCATCTGGATCAATCATTTGATTAATTTTTTGTTTAAAAATAGATCAACATTTATTAAATTATTATCGCAGTTACACGTTATCAAGTTTACTAACGTTATTAAAAATATGAAACATATGAAAACATTTTTTTAAAGTTTAATTTTTTATTTTACTTGACTTGATCGTTTAGTTTTCCTTCCGGTTTTGGCGATGACCGTCCCAATCTTTCCGGCCCAATCTGTCCGGCGCAAATCATGCGTGCCTGATCAGGGCGCCTTATTGATACCTGATAAGGCTTCTATACGGCGCAAATCAGGCGTGCCTGATCAGGGCGCCCTATTGATCCCTGCTCAGGCCCCTGTCCGGCGCAAATCATGCGTGCCTGATCAGGGCGCCTTATTGACACCTGATAAGGCTTCTATCCGGCGCAAATCAGGCGTGCCTGATCAGGGCGCCTTATTGATCCCTGCTCAGGCCCCTGTCTGGCGCAAATCAGGCGTGCCTGATCAGGGCGCCTTATTGATCCCTGCTCAGGCCCCTGTCTGGCTCAAATCAGGCGTACTTGATCAGGGCGCCTTATTGATCCCTGATCCGGCCCTGATGGATCCTCAGGCAGCCTGATTAGATTTCTGCTCGGGATGTTATTATGCATGCCTGTTTGACCGTTTACGTAACTAGAATATCTTAGCGTAACGTGAGCAAGTGTCTGCATAAACATACTCAACGATTTTCTCATCGACATGTTATTAAATGACGTCGAAAAATAAAAAATATCCAAAATCAGCGTAAAAATCCTATTGTTTACATCTGTTTGTTGTGTCTGACAACTACTCCAGCTTTGAGCACCCATTTATTAAACCGAAAGAATGATTTATGTATGGATTTCCAATAAAAAATGAGAAATTTTGTCGTTTTTATTTTTTTCCAATGTGTTGCAGATCGAATTTTGAGACTTTTTTTTTTTTTGAAATGTAGGGAATGAAGAGTAAAATCATGTAAATTTTTGTCATAATAGTAGAAAAATCTCTTCGCTACAAAATAATGTTTTTGAAGGAAGATTCGATGATTAAAAATAGAGTTCAGCATTAAAAAAAACGAATATAATTTTTCCATTAACATTGACATGTTTCTGATTTTACAGAATTTTTTCAGTTTTTTCGGTCGCCTCTTAGTATTTAATAACTGCAAAAATGGAAAAAACACGTTTTTTCAGCAGGAAGACCCCTCGGAATCGATGTAGAAAGCTGTAATTTTGCACAACATTTTTTTTTTAGGTTAGAAACTTAGGAAAAAATCAGCGCCACAAAATACGGTGGGGGCAGATTGAACATTCTTATCTGGCTAGACCCTTTGCACTAAACTACATGACTATTTACGTTTCACGGTCCTCTTATCGCCGTCATGTTTTTAGACTCCGCTCATATGACAGATCCCAATAAGTGATCTAGGAGGACCCTCTTTTGAAAATCCTTGTCGATGGTGGAACTTTTTCTCTTCCAGGCATCGCCTTAAAAATGAAAAATAAAAAATTTCTTGTAAAAAAAAAGGTAATAGCTGGAGTGTAGGGGAAAAAAAAATCAAAATAATTTATTGTAGAAATGACAGCCCTATTGAAAAAACAATCCTGGATTTTACAAAAAATTGCGTTTCAAAAATTCGTCAAAAATGAACGCGACGTGCAATCAGAAAATCCTATGCTACGTTCTAGATAATATTATAAAAATAATATGTGGTATGAATTTCATAAAAATCGATTGAGTAGGTCTCGAGATATTTTGTCCACCGGTTTGAAAAGAGGGTCCTACTAGATGACTTTGAAAATCTCCAGCATTACCATTTTTTTATTTGTTTTTTTTTTTTCAAGTTCGTTCATAAAACTATATGTATTTGTGAAAAATAATTATTATTTTATATATTCAATAGTCGTGTCCAATATTTTATTTTCATTTTTGTACCTATTTTTTCAATATAAAAAGAAAACACTAGTTTAATTAGCCAGGGCAAATTCTTCATAAAGTTGTAGAGAATTAGAAACATTTTTAACTGGGACTGTACGGGCTTCTTAAGTCGCTTGCACGACTGAATACGTGTCACGGATATCTTCCGCGAATTCTCGAAAACAATTACGCCGTGGCCAAGTATAGTATTATAGAAAGGGAACCGGAAAGCAAGAGAGGGACAGAGCGAGAGATAGCGAGTGAGAACGGGCGAAAGTTGGAATTTGAATTGGAATCGTTACGAATCTACTGCCGCGCCGCTATCGTCTATCGGTACTATTTTGTATGGCCTACAAGATATTTCGCCTGACGTCACCGCGAGCCTCTCAATTCTTATACCTCTCGCAGCGAAGTTGATGTCGCTACTATCGCGCTCACATCAGGGTACGCGTGTGTCTTGCCGCAAGAGCTCTTCACGCCTCGTGAGCTCCTGATACTTGTATCGATCAGCGTAGATCATCGATCGTCATTATCGATCATTTCTCGATCCACGAGAGCTGAAAGTCGCCGTTAGTTCTTCGTTCCTCCGTAGCTAGATCGATGAATTCTTCATCTACACGATTTTTTTTTCTTCTAGCATCGATAACATTTTTTTTTTTTTTTTTTAATCGATATAAAGCAAATTCTCGTGTCATTGGTGATATTTAAACAATTTTTCGTTCGCTTCCACGACATTAATAAAACAAATTTTATCGCCTGGTTGTACTAATTCGTTTTTTTTTTTTTTAACTCTATACAATCACGAAGTACACCCGACTTTTGTTGCATGAACAAAATGATAGTTCAGACGTGGGACAAAGAAAACGGGGCCACGACGAACGAGACGAGCAATCGAATTCGATCATCCGTTGGGTCAGGAACTAATTAATTTTGTCAATTTCACGATTATCATTAAATTTTTTTATGGTCAAGGTCCGTTTAGTTAGGCCAATTCGTCGAGAGATCTTTTCCCTCCTCGTCAGATGAGTACGAAATAATAAAAAAAAAAAAAAAACGACTACAATGCGACCAGTTGCTAATTCAATTTATGGAGTTTCGAGACTAAAATCGAAATGCTTGTATACGATTGAAATATGGATCACCGAGAGATTAAGCTAGAACGCATTAACTGGCCAAAAATCAATCAGTTTCACAACATAGTCTCGGAGATTTTTAATATTAAAATTGAACCTTTGTCCGTTTGGTAATACACATGATACGTCGTAAATCTCAGTTATAGGGCTGTAGGGACAAAAATAAGACCGAAATTTAGATGAAAAACTGAGCATACCGTGATTATAGTGTCAGGAATATCGTGTTACATAAACAAGTGATTTCTCTACTCCGTTCATTAATAATACTCGAAAAAAAAAAATGTGAATTTTTTCCTTTGATCTTGTTGGCCCCAGTCAGATCGAAAGAGAGAGAGAGAGAGAGAGAGAGAGAGAGAGGGAGGGAGAGAGAGAGAGAGAGAGAGAGAGGGAAAGGAGTATATTTTCTGTCTTAACTTTTCAGAGCATGCGTAAGAGGTACGAGAACGAGCGCGCTCTGCATTGATTTCACTACAGTTTTATTGTTTACGTCAACTGGATTAGGGTTATGTTCAATTTTTGTGTTAAAATCGTGAGGAAATTAAGGCAGAACACCACTGTGACCCCCTGTTTTTTTGCCATTTTTCAAGAATTTTTTTTTGTGGGAAAAAAAAGAGATATTCGAAAAAATTTTTTTTGTTTTGTTCGTTGTTTATTGAAGATACATAAAAAAAAAATTTCAAATTTTTCACGCCCCATGGTGACGCTGGGGAAGCTCCCGCGTCAGGTACTGTTGCCTCTGCAGTGGTTCGCGGCACGCAGCAGAACTCTCTTCAAAGTCGATCTGAAAAAAAATACCGAGTGTTTTCGTTAATAATATGATATTTTGAAGAGAAGTACATAGGGATTTGAAAAAATATTGATTTTTAAAAAATAGGCACGCTTTTGAAATTAAAGGACGATTTTCGAGCAAAATTTCTCGTCGAAAATAGGCTATAACTTTTTTTTATTATTGAGATATCGAAAAAATCCTATGTACTTCTTTAGATAATCTAGTTTTATTGATGCAGTCCAAATTTGAAGTCGATCGGATAAAAATTGCTCGAGTTCTGCTGCGTGCTGCACTCAAAAAACTGGTTTTGAGAAAAACGCGTTCAAAGTTTTAGGTTTGTTAATTTATGCGATAAATTGGAAAACAAATTTTTTACCTTTAATCAGCGATGCCGGCACCATATAGCTGGCCTTCAAGAAGCAAATGATTGTCCCTAGCATCTTTTCTCGAACTTGTAGAGGCTCTTCTTGCCTCTTTTGCAGCGTCTGTGAGCGAGCGCTCCGCCAGCTCGATCCGCGCTGCGTCGGTTTCAACGCAAAAATTGAAACAATTTGGGCCGATAGTTATCCCCAACGTCTCCAAAACTTTCATGAGGCTTCTCAGGCCATCATTGAATAATAATACCGCGATATCAGCTGCAATATCGACGATTTTTTTGCTCCCGGACTGACACTTGGGGGCTATTGCCCAAACTGGTTTGTTGTAGCTTTCGTTGTTGTTTTGCGTGAAGCCGCCCAAACAACCCTGCAGCAAATCGTCTATGCTCAAATTTTCTAAGACTGGCGTAATTGCCTCCAATACTTCCTCAGGAAGAGGCGGCTGCGCGGGACCCCGAGCGTCACGGAGCGCTGTAATTTTTCGTCTTCGACACATTCTGTCGTATTAAATTTGCAATAATACTCGTATTTTGAGAATAAAATAAATACCTTGCGCGCATGCGCTGAAAAGTTGAGACAGGAAATAAACCTATCTCTCTCGATCTGATTGGGACCTCGGAAGTGCCACCGTGCCCTCTCCAAGTTTCTAAGCTCTATGGTTTTCGGACATTAACGAAACTTTTAGTTTAAACGTGGCGACACCGCGTTAACTGGCACTGTCGAGTGAGCCCCTCATAGTCGAGCATTAACTAGCGGGTGTTTCAAAAGCGGCGGGTGTTTAAAACCTACATACAATATATATAATATATATTTAAAATACTTCTCCGTATACTAAAAGCATAAGTTTGCTTTTTAGGTTGTCCGAGGAATCGTTTGAAGCAGTAATTTTTCTTGCAGAGAAATGAAAGGTATAGCTGTAACGGCGTGGCGGTGGGAATCAATAATATCTTTGTAGTTTTTAAATAATATTAAATTATATTTTACTTATAATAGACTCGCTAATACCCATTTCAAAACCGACGTAACAATATTCTATCCATTTCTTTATTATACAAATTAACTTATTAATAGTCTCGAATATTTAAGAATTTATAACCGTTTAACGGCATGAAAAAACGTATGTCGGTGGCGTTGATGATTTGCGCTCTCCAGTTAATCTGAAACGAAAAATTCGAAACGATTATTAATCTGTATGAGTGTCGCTATCGCCCGAACTAGAATTGTTATTTTTTATTGCAAAATAACAAAGTGGCGTCGTTTTTTTGCAAAAGTGTTCGAAAAACACGTTTTTTTTTTCGTCGTAATTCGGGCGAGAGTATATGTAAAAATTAATATTTTTTAAATAATTCTAGTTCGGGCGACAGCGACACGTATACAGAATTGAATTTTTTTTCTTTCAAATAACCTTGAGAGCGCAAATCATCAACGCGAGCGACATACTTTTTTTCATGCCTTTACACGATTATAAATTGTAAAATAAATATACATTTATATGCAATAAAAAAACTGTCTTCTATTCTATAAGAGTGTACCTTTGAGCGAAAAAAAAACTTTGTAACGATACATGCAACAGTTTTTAAAAAATATTTAAAAAAACAGCTTATGTTTTGAGCCATCACAGTGGAATAGCCCCTTAAGGCGGGATCCTGAATTAGCCGGTTCGAAAAATCGATATTTTGAGGAATTTTTTTCGGGTAAAAAAAAAGCAAGTTTAGCGAAATTTTCAGATTATTTTATTACATGTCTGAACATAAGAAAAAAATTTTTTTTAAAGAAAAATATCAACGGGCAACCGATTTTTATGCACATTCGTGCCACTGCTGTTTCCATGCGGCGTGACAAATGGAGCTCGTAATTTTCATCTGAAACAAAAAAACCAAAAACCATTTTAATTGTGACATATTTTTCTTCTATATGAACTAAAAAAAACGAAATTTTTTTTTGAAATTTGAATATTTTTTCGGGTTTGAAGTAGAAAATGTGCTTTTTTGTGAAAAAAAAAATTATTTCAACTTGCTAAAAAAATTGTTAAGAATTTTTTTTTCGACAATGTTTTTAGTTCAAATAGAAAAGAAAACGATACTGAAGCGAACAAGCTTTGGTTTGTTTCGATTGGACTTCTAGTTTTTTTGTAATCAGGTACGCCAAATTAGAAAAATCGTGAAAACGAAAACTCGAGAAAACGGGCGCCCTAACTGCCCGAGCGCCCGTATACCTGCTCGACACTCCACTACGTTCAGTGCTGTATCTTTGGAAATATTTCGAATTGGGCTATAAAACTTTGTCTAGACATTCTTAGATACATCAGGAATAGATTTAAACAATAAAAAAAAAATCGATTTTTTGGACCTTCTAATTCAGGATCCGGCCTTAAGCGAAAAAAAACTTTGTAACGATACATGCAACAGTTTTTGAAAAATATATAAAAAAAAACAGCTTATGTTTTGAGCCATCACAGTGGAATAGCCCCTTAAGTCAGTCGCGCCAATGGCAGAAACTACCGCTGTTGCCAAGTCTTTCGGTTATTTTTTTCTTTAGTAAAATTTCAACATATTTATATTTAATTGTAAAAATCCTAACTATTAATATAATTTCCCGGCTTGTGAATATTTTTAACAATACAGTGAGTTGAAAATGGCCCAATATTAATTGATTTTATTTTCGAAGAAGTTGGCGGCCTGCCGAAAACTTATTGTACTTTCATTCCCACTCTTGTAGCCAAAGAACGCTATCAAAACTCCTTAAGCTCAACTCGTCTACGTAAAATTTCTTTTCCACTATCTTTTGCCGATCTCTATTTGATAGTATGCCGCAACATAAGATTTTTTTTTTGCGTATCTGAGGTAGCACGAAATTCCTCGTGCACGAATCAAGAATGACCTTGGTCGAAGGGACGGCCCCATCGGCAAAAAGGTCAGCGTTGCGTGTTACTCTCCTGGTAAGCATATATATGGGCCCAATTAAGTCGCTAGATCGATCTACAGAAGCCGCGGTGGTTGAGAAAACGAACTTACCTCTTCACCGAACATAGGGTACATTTGACATTCTAACGTACAGAGCACCTATTATGTTATTTTTTTTTTTTATTGCTTCCATCGTAGGGGGCGCTTCCCCTTTTTACGTGCCCACCTTATTCCATCTTATTCCCCACCTTGCGGCTGCAGCCGACTTCCCCCTCTGTATCGCATTCACCATTACATGTCTGCTACCCGAGCAGAAATTTGTTCAGGGTGAAATCCGGACCGGATCAGGCTGCCACAATAGCAAATCCGGGCCGGATCAGGCAAATTTAGTCCGGCCCTGATCAGGGATGTAACGCTTTTGCAAATTCAGGTCCGGATCAGGCACCTTATCAGGCTCTGATCAGGCGCTTTATCAGGCCCGGATCAGGCACCTTACCAGGCTCGGATTAGACACTATATCTGGCTCGGATCAAGCAACTTATATGGCCCGGATCAGGTGCCTCATCCTGCCTGAGACATGCGTGTCATCTGGCTCAATCATTTGATAAATTTTTTGTTTAAAAATAGATCAACATTTATCAAATTATTATCGCAGTTACACGTTATCAAGTTTACTAACGTTATTAAAAATATGAAACATATGAAAACATTTTTTTAAAGTTAAAGTTTTTATTTTACTTGACTTGATCGTTTAGTTTTTGTTCCGGTTTTGGCGATGACCGTCCCAATCCTTCCGGCCCAATCTGTCCGGCGCAAATCATGCGTGCCTGATCAGGGCGCCTTATTGATACCTGATAAGGCTTCTATCCGGCGCAAATCAGGCGTGCCTGATCAGGGCGCCTTATTGATCCCTGCTCAGGCCCCTGTCCGGCGCAAGTCATGCGTGCCTGATCAGGGCGCCTTATTGATACCTGATAAGGCTTCTATCCGGCGCAAATCAGGCGTGCCTGATCAGGGCGCCTTATTGATCGCTGCTCAGGCCCCTGTCTGGCACAAATCAGGCCTGCCTGATCAGGGCGCCTCATTGATCCCTGCTCAGGCCCCTGTCCGGCGCAAATCATGCGTGCCTGATCAGGGCGCCTTATTGATCCCTGATCCGGCCCTGATGGATCCTCAGGCAGCCTGATTAGATTTCTGCTCGGGTATGGGTATAGGGAAACTGCGGAAAACCTATACCAATATAGCCGGTTATGGGTTCGGCTCCCAGCCCCGGAGCTAGTCGCGTTTCGCCGAGAACCAAATCACGGACTACAGGATACACATACGACACACACACACACGTACCGGTGTCCGTGTGTGTAACATCTGTGTACAACTGGTGTTACGTCATGCCCGTATTTATTTTTCTTCGAGACTACGCGACTGGGAATCAAACTCGCGACCTACCGATGCTCTGGTTTAGAGGCAAGCACGCTAACCCGCTAACCACTAAATCATCACACCGGTTGCTATTTTTTTATTTACTCGTACCATAATATTTATTACATTTAAAGAATTGCTTGCGTTTAACGTATATCTGTTATTTAAAAAAAAAAGGCCATAGCCGGGTAAGTAGGGAAAAATTGCCCCCGCATTATTTCCAGCGAAATTTGGAGTATATCAAAAAAAAAAAATTTTTTCCGGAAACGGTTCAGTGGATCGATTTGATTTTTTTTTGGTACTTGTTACGATCAAACGTGTTACGAAATAAAATTATAGAACATCTTTCGAAAGATTAAGGTTTGAAAAAAAAAGAATGTTCCTTGTTTTATTTTTTTTTACTATAATCCACTTGGGGTACAATAACGAAAATTTTTTCATATAATCTTTGGGCACCTTATTAGATTATATAATTTTTTCAAAATGATCGATTTGATACGCCACAGTGAAAAAAAAAGAAACAGACTTTATTGATATATTTTAATTATATATCTGTACTGATATATTTAGTTATATATATACAATAGAAAATTGTTAGTTTAATTAACAAATTGAAGTGAGAAAGCCTCATGTGCGTCCTTGAAAATTTCAATCTTCAAAAGTTCTGGTTCAGTCTCGACACATTGGAAAAAAAGTATACCGGTGTTTCGTGGAATACAATCCAAATAAAAATGGATGTGTGGGAATAACACGATATGCTTGTGAGTGTGCTAACGGCAAAAGAGCTGTTGGTTGCTGTTCGCATATCGCTGCAATCATATATTATTTAGCCCATGGGCGATATTTATCAAAAATCATCAAGCCGGCCCACATATTAAGTCAACTGTTCGAAAGTGACAATACCAATGTAGTAATCGAAGAGGACAGCGATGAAGATTGAAATTTTCAACGACGCACATGAGGCTTTCTCAGTTCAATTTGTTAATTAAACTAACAATTTTCTATTGTATATATATAAGTAAATATATCAGTACAGATATATAACTGAAATATATCAATAAAATCTGTTACTTTTTTTTTCACTGTGGCGTACCAAACCGATCATTTTGAAAAAATTATATAATCTAATAAGATGCCCAAAGATTATATGAAAAAATTTTCGTTATTGTACCCCAAGTGGATTATAGTAAAAAAAAAATAAAACAAGGAACATTATTTTTTTTTCAAACCTTAATCTTTCGCAAGATGTTCTACAATTTTATTTCGTAACACATTTGATCGTAACAAGTACCAAAAAAAAAATCAAATCGATCCACTGAACCGTTCCCGGATTTTTTTTTTTTATATTAAAAAAAAATTCATTTTTCTAAAACCATTGCGTTGACGGGGATGAAATTTTCAGAAAATTTATTTTTTTCATACCTCAGAATATACTCCAAATTTCGCTGGAAAAAATGCGGGGGCAATTTTTCCCCACTTACACGGCTATGGCCTTTCTTCAAATGAACTTCGAAGAAATAATTTATTCGAGTATTTATTAATTCACTGAGCATGATTTACTATATTCAAATAAATGTTTATGAGGTGGAACACCTTATAAACAATATTTTTACAAGCTTTTATTTAACTTGACTTTCCGTGAGATACAAAACGGAAAATCGATATTTCACCCACTTCCCGACTACTTAGAGCTCTGAAATTTTGCAAACATGCATCTAAAGAGGTGACAATGCAATGGTACAACTTAAAAAAATCCATAAAATTGTCAACTTATCATGTAAAATTAGCGATATCTAGTCATCCATATAAAATCTCACTAATACATACAAAAAAAATTCGTAGCCGACCGTGTTTGTGTGTGAAAAGTTTATGTGCAGCAATTAGTCGTAAGTTCAATCCCAATTACAGTCTTTGTAATTTTTTACAAGCATTCCATGTTTATTTTTTTTTTTTATTTACCAATAATAACACCCTTTCGTTTGGAAGGATGGATCCCTCGTTGCAAAAATTTCAGAGCTGTAGTAAAATCAATTAAAGACTAGAAAGTATGAAATAATTATAGGTAAAAAAAATATTAAAAAAAAACAAGTTTTTCTTTGATGTACTAAAAAGTAGAAAATAATTTTTTTTTAACCAAGTCACCTATATCAGCTGACTATAAAAAAAAGCTTGGAGCGCTCAAAATTTAGACATATAATTTTTTATTTACATAAATCCGTTAACATATCAACTGTATTTACTTTACTCTAAAAAAACTTAGATGTCTTAAGGCGGGATCCTGAATTAGCCGGTTCGAAAAATCGATATTTTGAGGAATTTTTTTCGGGTAAAAAACAAGCAGGTTTAGCGAAATTTTCAGATTATTTTATTACATGTCTGAACATAAGAAAACAATTTTTTTTAAAGAAAAATATCAACAGGCAACCGATTTTTATGCACATTCGTGCCACTGCTGTTTCCATGCGGCGTGATAAATGGAGCTCGTAATTTTCATCTGAAACAAAAAAACCAAAAACCATTTTAATTGTGACATATTTTTCTTCTATATGAACTAAAAAAAACGAAAAAAAATTTGAAATTTGAATGTTTTTTCGGGTTTGAAGTAGAAAATGTGCTTTTTGTGAAAAAAAAAATTATTTCAACTTGCTAAAAAAATTGTTAAGAATTTTTTTTTCGACAATGTTTTTAGTTCAAATAGAAAATAAAACGATACTGAAGCGAACAAGCTTTGGTTTGTTTCGATTGGACTTCTAGTTCTTTTGTAATCAGATACGCCAAATTAGAAAAATCGTAAAAACGAAAACTCGAGAAAACGGGCGCCCTAACTGCCCGAGCGCCCGTATACCTGCTCGACACTCCACTACGTTCAGTGCTGTATCTTTGGAAATATTTCGAATTGGGCTATAAAACTTTGTCTAGACATTCTTAGATACATCAGGCATAGATTTAAACAATTAAAAAAAAATCGATTTTTTGGACCTTCTAATTCAGGATCCGGCCTTAAATAAAAATCATGAAACTGAGTATAAAAGTGTGATAATAATTTCTCCAATTACTATTGTGCCAAATTAAATACGGTTAATGAAACTGAATTGATAAAATTTATTAAACATTTGAAAAGTTGAGCGCCTCAAGCTTTTATTTATAGTCACATATAAGTGTCTTGGTAAAAAAGATAATTTTCTACTTTTTAGTACATTAAATAAAAGCTTGTTTTTTTTTTAAATATTTTTATTTACATATAAATTTTTCCTGCTGAGTGCATTTTAATGATGAGGTCCAAATTTCACACACAATTGATACATAGTCTTGCCAAGTTTGAAATGTTTATTGAAAACTATTGATAAATGTTAAGATCAGCGAAGCGCGTGAGCTACTCGTGAGTGTGAATGCGTGAGCGGGCCACCGATGAGTCACCGATGGACACGTCTCGAAGATTCGGTATTACCCGAAAAGAAGAGTAACGCGCGAATCTGCCCAGGTAGCAAAGTGTTATCTATATGGTATCAGAAAGATATCCCAAAATGGATTCGGATAACTTGGTTGTCCAAAAAAATGCCGTTTTGTATCACAAAATGTATCACTTATACCGGCTTGGCAGATAGCTCATTTGCGTCCTATAGTTAACTATATGACAACTGTGAATGGTTAACAAATTGTCCATGGAATATTAACTCTTATCGGTTGTTAGCGTACGTTAGGGCAAAGTTATCAAATCGATGTATTCAAAAGATATCCTCTCAAGGGCATAAAGATGCCAAGATGCCACTGGTATCTAAAAGTTGTCCAATAGACATCCGAATAAGGTTGACAAAACGACATCTAAACGGTATCAAAAAGCACTATCGAACAGATATCTATTTATTGGCGATATATGTGTATATATATATGGGGCATTCCATCCCGATCCGACCTGGGTCTGACCCTCGACCCCTCAAATCTGGTTCCCGATTTTTCCTATCATTACTCTCACTCTATCAAGCAATTACAATTTTTTTCAGAATTTTCAAAATAAATTTGAGCGCGTCATGAATTTTTGAATTTTTTTTTTGAACACCTCGATGGCCGTAATCGAAAAATCTGAAAAAATTCCCAAAAATACAGTGTCAGATATAAAAAATGTTGGTGTAAAATTCATAATGTCTGGGCTTTTGCTTCAACCCGTTTTTTAGCTTTTTGAGCAAAAAAAAAATGAAAAAAATTAAAAGCAGAGGTCAATTTACTGTAGACTGTTGCTCGAAATTTTGTATGCATAGTACCAGATTTAAAAAAAAATTTCTCCGATTTTTCTAAATTGTATTTTGTAATTTTCGAATTTTTTTTTTTTATCATGGTTGACAAAAACCGTAATTAGGAATTTGGAAATGATGCGAATTGCACTAACAATAAGCGTAAGATGCCTGGTGAGGTTCGGTACACTCTAAACTACTATTGAACTACTACTGCAGACAGTAGCTTGAATATTTTTGATGATGGCGAACGGTTTTTGGAAATTTTTAAGGATTTTTTAAAGCATTTTTTTCTGTAATATCATCGTAAAATCATGATTAATTGAAAGCGGTCATGAACAGTGATCGCTCTTAATTAAATAATTAAGAGCGGAAATAATTTTTAATTTAACAATCAATATCAATTTTAATCATCAATTCGCACGGTTTTATCTACGCTTTATTCCAGAAACTACAATGAAATCATCGTAGAGAATAATATAACCAAGTTCAACCAAGAGTTGATAACCAAGGGCGGATCGAAGGAAGGGGGAGGGGGGGGCAAATCGGTACCCCCCAGACGGTCCAAATCGACTATACAAAAAACGTTGTTTCACAATTAATCCCAAGCAGCCTGTAAAGACATCCCGAGCAGAAATCTAATCAGGCTGCCTGAGGATCCATCAGGGCCGGATCAGGGATCAATGAGGCGCCCTGATCAAGTACGCCTGATTTGAGCCAGACAGGGGCCTGAGCAGGGATCAATAAGGCGCCCTGATCAGGCACGCCTGATTTGCGCCAGACAGGGGCCTTATCAGGTATCAATAAGGCGCCCTGATCAGGCACACATGATTTGCGCCGGACAGGGGCCTGAGCAGGGATCAATAAGGCGCCCTGATCAGGCACGCCTGATTTGCGCCGTATAGAAGCCTTATCAGGTATCAATAAGGCGCCCTGATCAGGCACGCATGATTTGCGGCGGACAGGGGCCTGAGCAGGGATCAATAAGGCGCCCTGATCAGGCACGCCTGATTTGCGCTGGATAGAAGCCTTATCAGGTATCAATAAGGCGCCCTGATCAGGCACGCATGATTTGCGCCGGACAGATTGGGCCGGAAAGATTGGGACGGTCATCGCCAAAACCGGAACAAAAACTAAACGATCAAGTCAAGTAAAATAAAAACTTAAACTTTAAAAAAATGTTTTCATATGTTTCATATTTTTAATAACGTTAGTAAACTTGATAACGTGTAACTGCGATAATAATTTAATAAATGTTGATCTATTTTTAAACAAAAAATTAATCAATTGATTGAGCCAGATGACACGCATGTCTCAGGCTGGATGAGGCACCTGATCCGGGCCAGATAAGTTGCTTGATCCGAGCCAGATATAGTGCCTAATCCGAGCCTGGTAAGGTGCCTGATCTGGGCCTGATCAGAGCCTGATAAGGTGCCTGATCCGGACCTGAATTTGCAAAACCGTTACATCCCTGATCAGGGCCGGACTAAATTTGCCTGATCCGGCCCGGATTTGCTATTGTGCCAGCCTGATCCGGTCCGGATTCCATCCTGAACAAATTTCTGCTCGGGATGTTTGCCATCTGGCCCCCATGCCCTATCCCAGAAAAAAATGTTAACACTAAAATTCGTTATTAGCGCACAATTCTTCGGTAATCAATTAATAATTGAAGGCTGAATAGGATGCAAGCGTCACTTTTCGTTACCTGTCAATTATATTGCTAATATAGTGAAATATTCGAACTACTGTCCGAGCAGTGGAACCCGTCCGTGCATTGGTACCGTTACCTTAGTCAAACCTGTTCGAAACTATCCTCAATAAATTTCAGCAATTTTTTAGTATTACGGGATAGCCCAGGAGCCTCCTTTAATATCCTGTAGCACAGATGAGGAAACAGACCGAAAACAACGTAATTCCCACCGCTCGGTTCACGATACGACCTTGAAAAAGTTGTTTTCAGGCGTAAAATATGCTCGGGAATAAACCAAGATTGTCCTTGAGCGCCTCAATGTAGGACACCCCAAACGAGATGCGATCGTTTTCTTCTTGTCCTTTATAGCCGACATGTTTTTCTCGTCCGTTGTGTGCCACCAGGTAACCAAAGAGGCCCCCCTCATCTCATACGGCCACCTTGTCCAGAGCTTCGTGTATACATCCTTTTTTTTCATGTCCCAGTCGTATAAGTATGGGACATTCGCGATGAAAAAAAAAAAAACTTCTATAGGCGCGATAAGGTTATAGCCCCTTTCGATTTACGATGTTAAACGCGCCATGCGTGTTTTCTCGTGACACGAGGAAACCGCTGCTCTATCGATCGAGAGTTTTATAGGAACTGGGGCTCCCAGTCGCTATAAAACACTGACCTTGCGTTCTCATCGTTGCATACGTAATTGGATGTCTTTTTGTACATATCGTCTACTTTGCATCGACAATACGTCCATTCGCCTTTTCCCGTCTCGTCGAGACCCAAAGATTTTAAGGTTTCAATGGAGACTAGTTATAGGAGTCCAAACTCGGCGTTTCAACTCGTCCCTGAAATTACGAATATTAAGGGGGGCGATGCGGTTTTTCGAAGGTAATCTTATATATACAGGGTGTCCAATAGGAAGTTGCTGAAACTAATCGGCTGTCATTTCAAAACACGTGCACAGAATCAGAAAAGCCAAATTGCTTTAAATAGAGGAAACTCTGCAGTTTTAAACGCACATAAATAAAACCCAGTCAAATATTTTTTATGTCAATTTATTACATCTTATAAAAATAACGAAAAATTACAGTGATTAATGATAGATATTTTCGAAGTGCGAACCGTTAGATTGTGCACAAAAATCAATTCTCTTTTGAAAACTGTGAAAAACTGTGTCCAACATATCGTTCGTAATGCCGCGAACCACTTCCTGAATGGCCGCGATCAGTTCTTCTACTGTGCTGGGGTTTTTAGCGTAACAATGATCTTTAATGTAACCCCACAAGAAAAAAATCACAAGGGTTCAGGTCCGGTGAGTACGGAGGCCATTCTAGTCCGCCTTGAGCAAATTTAGGGTACCCCAGACCGATTACTCGAGTCCCATATACGCGATGAATAGCTTCAAACACCTCATGAGTCCGGTGCGGCGTCGCTCCATCTTGCATGAAGTAAAATTTTTTAACCAGTCCCCTCTTTTTTGCATAAGGGAAGAATTTCGTTTCCAAAAGCTGTTTGTAACTCTCTCCTGTTACCGTAGATTCCAAGAATTGCAAATAAATTCCTTTTACTGAAATCGACTTCGTTGATCTTCTCTGGTGTAGTCACCGTAACAGATGGACCTGGCAACTCGTGTCTACGGTCCTGGAGTGTACCATACTCCACGAAGTTATCGATCGTCCTACAAAAATTAACGTAAAATTACTTCAATGCAGTTTAATTGAATTGAAACACAAGTTGTGTGATAGATGAATATGAATAAATATTAAATTCTTACCTTTTCAGAGTGTTTTCGCTGGCAACTCTATGAGTTCCAAACTTAGTACGAAACCCTCCATACGCATTACTATAAATTTTTCCCCTCGAGAAGAAGAACTCAATAAGATATACTTTTTCTTCCGTGGTGAGCTCACTCATTTTGACGCGCGCGTACTTGCTTCAACCACGGCTGGAATGAAACTGCGGGGCCTCAGGTATGCGCCTTAGAAAAAGGGACCCCTATTGAATTCATGGAGGGAAGAGACACTTATTTAGTTTTAGCAACTTCCTATTGGACACCCTGTACATGTTTCTTTATTCAATCACTTTCATGAAAAAAAAAAACACACTACTCTTTTTTTTACATGAAACTGCAGAAAATATACTATAGTTCAATAATAAATAAAAACGTAGTTTGTAATGAAATGTATTACAAACATAGTTTGTAATAAATTCAAATGCTTTGGGACACTCGAAAACATTCGAACGGCTGTAACCAACCATCTGAAGGCTGTTCCAGTATCCGAGTTCCGGCACTGCTATGAGGATTGAAAGAACCGTCTCCAGCGCTGTGTGGCTTTCCAAAGAAGTTATTTTGAGGGACACAATATTTAATTGTAATTCCTTTCGAATAAAAAAATTGAAAAAATCAGTCTCGTTACTTAATTCACACACCTCATATGTTCACGTCTCAAATTTGTCTGCCAATCAGTGAGAGTCGAAACTGCTCCGGTCCCATTATTTTGTAGTATAGAATCAAATGATTCAATGCCCATGCGAAGTGATCTTATTGCGAGATTTTTTCTACCGAAATCGGGATATCCGAACATTTTCCCATCGAAACTCTTTTTTAACTAGCCACTGGGCACGTACTGCCTTAAATAAAACAAAAATACACCTAAATGCAGAAAAAAAATCAGTGTCCCTGTGATATTCCTGACAGGGTATCATACGAAGGGAAACGCGTTTGCTATAAATGGTGTAGGGAGTTGAGCGAGTTTCGTACACGGTCGCATGGCGCGCTGATCTCCTCGCTCGAGTCTTGCACGAAGACCCGAGAGAGAGAGAGAAAGAGTGAGAGAGGTAGAGCGAGAGAGCGGGTCGGGAGAAAGAGTTGCAAGAGATTTGTATTTCATATTTTTATGATTGGCTGTAGGTCTATGATAAATGTCGATACTCCTTACGAAACGAGCGACCATGAAAATCCGGTTCTACCGATTTTTTCATTAAAACCGAAAATATCGTGTTTCTTCTACAATTGCAACTTTGAAACAATTCAAAACGAAAACGCCGCAGATGCGAGTACTCCACGAATGGCCACGAAGATAAAGCAAACCGATTATGCTTAAGAAGTTTCGGGACGACTTATCTTTAGGGGGAATATCCCGAGCAGAAATTTGTTCAGGGTGAAATCCGGACCGGATCAGGCTGCCACAATAGCAAATCCGGGCCGGATCAGGCAAATTTAGTCCGGCCCTGATCAGGGATGTAACGCTTTTGCAAATTCAGGTCCGGATCAGGCACCTTATCAGGCTCTGATCAGGCGCTTTATCAGGCCCGGATCAGGCACCTTACCAGGCTCGGATTAGGCACTATATCTGGCTCGGATCAAGCAACTTATCTGGCCCGGATCAGGTGCCTCATCCAGCCTGAGACATGCGTGTCATCTGGCTCAATCATTTGATTAATTTTTTGTTTAAAAATAGATCAACATTTATTAAATTATTATCGCAGTTACACGTTATCAAGTTTACTAACGTTATTAAAAATATGAAACATATGAAAACATTTTTTTAAAGTTTAAGTTTTTATTTTACTTGACTTGATCGTTTAGTTTTTGTTCCGGTTTTGGCGATGACCGTCCCAATCTTTCCGGCCCAATCTGTCCGGCGCAAATCATGCGTGCCTGATCAGGGCGCCTTATTGATACCTGATAAGGCTTCTATCCGGCGCAAATCAGGCGTGCCTGTTCAGGGCGCCTTATTGATCCCTGCTCAGGCCCCTGTCTGGCGCAAATCAGGCGTGCCTGATCAGGGCGCCTTATTGATCCCTGCTCAGGCCCCTGTCCGGCGCAAGTCATGCGTGCCTGATCAGGGCGCCTTATTGATAACTGATAAGGCTTCTATCCGGCGCAAATCAGGCGTGCCCGATCAGGGCGCCTTATTGATCCCTGCTCAGGCCCCTGTCTGGCACAAATCAGGCCTGCCTGATCAGGGCGCCTCATTGATCCCTGCTCAGGCCCCTGTCCGGCGCAAATCATGCGTGCCTGATCAGGGCGCCTTATTGATCCCTGATCCGGCCCTGATGGATCCTCAGGCAGCCTGATTAGATTTCTGCTCGGGTTACCAGGCTCGGATTAGGCACTATATCTGGCTCGGATCAAGCAACTTATCTGGCCCGGATCAGGTGCCTCATCCTGCCTGAGACATGCGTGTCATCTGGCTCAATCATTTGATTAATTTTTTGTTTAAAAATAGATCAACATTTATTAAATTATTATCGCAGTTACACGTTATCAAGTTTACTAACGTTATTAAAAATATGAAACATATGAAAACATTTTTTTAAAGTTTAAGTTTTTATTTTACTTGACTTGATCGTTTAGTTTTTGTTCCGGTTTTGGCGATGACCGTCCCAATCTTTCCGGCCCAATCTGTCCGGCGCAAATCATGCGTGCCTGATCAGGGCGCCTTATTGATACCTGATAAGGCTTCTATCCGGCGCAAATCAGGCGTGCCTGATCAGGGCGCCTTATTGATCCCTGCTCAGGCCCCTGTCTGGCGCAAATCAGGCGTGCCTGATCAGGGCGCCTTATTGATCCCTGCTCAGGCCCCTGTCCGGCGCAAGTCATGCGTGCCTGATCAGGGCGCCTTATTGATACCTGATAAGGCTTCTATCCGGCGCAAATCAGGCGTGCCTGATCAGGGCGCCTTATTGATCCCTGCTCAGGCCCCTGTCCGGCGCAAATCATGCGTGCCTGATCAGGGCGCCTTATTGATCCCTGATCCGGCCCTGATGGATCCTCAGGCAGCCTGATTAGATTTCTGCTCGGGATGAGGGGGGGGGGGGGGGGGGGATTCTATTTTTCTGGAGCAGGGCACCAACTTCTACACACCAATATTTCGTTCGAAAACAACACAATAATTGTAATAAATTTCGAGTCGTGCATGTTTGATTATTACAGTAAAGCGTCGATTATCCGAACGTCAGTTATCTGAAACGTCAATTATCCGAATAGCGATTTGGGTTATCAAAATATCAATTATTTAAACAATAATTTTGTTCATCCGAATGCTCAGTTATTCGAACGATTACGCCCTATATATTATGGCAATGGAGTGGTACG